>CM056572.1:5113704-5226204 GCA_029721515.1 Synanceia verrucosa
CTGCATTTTCAATTTATTATACTTTGTCTTAATTGTTCACCTCTCTCTGGAGTCGTGCGGTGTACTGGGGCACAGAGAGTTGGCTTTTTTTTCCCTTCTAGGTCTACTGGGTGATCATGGACACAGAGCTTGTCTCTGCTGTCCATGATTTCTCAATCCTTGACGGTGTTGCTGGACGAGACCATTTTCTCTGGCTCTGCCTGGCTGGACCACAGAAACCTTGCGGTGTTAACAACGTGGTCTTAGTTGGTCAGAGGGTAAGTATGCGGCCCCCCGTGTCCCGACTCTAGGGCAGCACTGCGGGAGTGGTGGTTCAGGCGTCAGAACCTTAAACGTTGCCAAGTTTTCTATGAGGCTTAGCCTCACCCATACAACAGTCCATTTTGCACTGCACACGCTTTAATTTTCCTGTTTGGCTTAAAATACTAATTGGTCATCCTTCAAATTGTCACCCGTGTTTACCGTCCCCCAGACTGACTTAGAGACTGGGTCGTGGATGTATTAAACATAGGTTCTTTCCATTTTAATCTGGCCTAGATATGGAATCCTGGATGCTACATAACCATAGACCTTATTTATACTCTGAACAGCTTTTGTAATACTCTACTACACTAATTAAAAGTCTCTGGACACTAAAAACACATTTCTAAGTTGCCAAATTGCATAAAATAACCTCAATCTCTCTTAAAACTGGACCTGTCTGCTTTCAAAATACAAGTAGCGACAAATAGCAATATAATACATGACAAAAATTTAATATGCTGTTTAATGACAAGGTAAATGTAACAAAGTAGTCTAAACATACACACAATGTGAAAGGGTGTCAAACAATAGTCACGTAAATATAGAGTTTAAAGAGATATTCTACCCTTAAATTACCTTTAATCATTCCTCGTAGTCCCAAGAGTTAAAGTAACTAAATATGTTTTTAAGCTAGCACAGTCAATACCCTAAACTGACAGCCCTGTTGTTAGCTTAGCATAGCCACTGTAATTCATTGTGGGCTGTTAACGTCATCTTGCAAAAGTTACTAACTTTTTCATAGTTACTTCATGACCTCAAGTCACAACAATGCAAATTAACATGAAGATTATTCTGCCTATCTTGACTTAAGACTATATTCTGGCAACCCCCTATCCAGCAATGTCCATCAACACAGTAGCATGTCTACCAGACTGACACAAGTAGACTTTTGTTATGCCAGTGTTCTTTAGATAGTTGCCATCAAGGCTACTGTATCAATTAATGAAATCTTTAACTGGAGGATTTGTTATGTAAACGTTACATGAACGCTAAATTGCTACTGTCACTCTTTTGCGGTCCACTCAGTAGTTGCTTACTATTCTATTTAACAGAAGTGTAGTCAAACCCCTCACTTATTTCATGCCACAGATAACCTTATTGTTTATACTAAAAAGGATCAACTGGTGAAGTTTAACTAAACAGTAAACGAGGAGACACTCAGTCAGACTACGTTGCAGTTACTAAATTTAGCACGCTTAGTTACAACCAAAGAGGAATTTAAGTTATACGTACAGCATTGATGTTGCACTTCGTTCTGCCTCTGTTGGCAAAAGGTTCGGACTGTTCTATTCTTAAGACTTTGTAACGTTTTTCCTGTAGCATACTGAATCTTCTCTTCGTAGTCTCGTGTGAAATACTCCTCACAAAACACGATATTGATTATTTTCTGCACCGAGTCGTTGAAATGCTGAGTGCAGCTAGCCAAATGTTTCCGCCTTCCACGACTGCTGGAATTCTATGATACACTGTTTTCCCTCTGCTTGTTTTTGCAGTCCTTGACAACATAGCTCATTTTACCCTATTCCATTTGAAACAGACTGACAAGTACTAACAAGAACTTTGCATGTCACTCTTCTGCTGAAAACTAAAGTGTGACATGCACGAAGTTGCTGTTGGTAGTAAAGTTTGTTTCAAGTGGAATAGGGTAAAATGAGCTGTGCTGCCGAAGGCTGCAAAAACAAGCAGAGGGAAAACAGTGTATCATAGAATTCCAGCAGTCGTGGAAGGCGGAAACGTTTGGCTAGCTGCAGTCAGCATTTCAACGACTCCGGTGCAGAAAATAATCAATATCGTGTTTTGTGAGGAGTATTTCACACGAGACTACGAAGAAAAGATTCATTATGCTACAGGAAAAACGTTACAAAGTCTTAAGAATAGAACAGTCCGATCCTTTTGCCAACAGAGGCAGAACGAAGTGCAACACCAATGCTGTACGTATAACTTAAATTCTTCTTTGGGTTGTAACTAAGAGTGCTAAATTTAGTAACCGCAACGTAGTCTGACTCAGTGTCTCCTCGTTTACTGGTTAGTTAAACTTTACCAGTTGATCCTTTTTAGTATAAACAATGAGGTTGTCTGTGGCATGAAATAAGTGAGGGATTTGACTACACTTCTGTTAAATAGAATAGTACGCAACTGAGTGGACCGCAAAAGAGTGACAGTAGCAATTTAGCATTCATGTACTGTTTACACAACAGATCCTCCAGTTAAAGATTTCATTAATTGATACAGTAGCCTTGACAGAAACTATCTAAAGAACACTGGCATAACAAAAGTCTACTTGTGTCAGTCTGGTAGACATGCTGCTGTGTTGATGGACATTGCTGGACAGGGGGTTGCTGGAATATAGTCTCAAGACAAGATGGACGGAATTTTCATGTTAATTTGCATTGCTGTCAGTTGAGGTCATGAAGTAACTATGAAAAGAGTTAATCACTTTTGCAAGATGATGTTAACAGCCCAAAATGAATTACAGGGGCTAAGCTAACACCAGGGCTGTCAGTTTAGGGTACTGACTGCGCATGCTTAAAAACACTTAGTTACTTTAACTCTTCAGACTAAGGAATGATTAAAGGTGCTGTAAGAGTAGAATATCCCTTTAAAATCTAGATTTACATGACTCTTGTTTGACATCCTTTCACATTGTGTTTATATTTAAACTACTTTCCAACATTTACCTTATTAAACACCACATTAAATTTGTTTTATGTATTATATTGCTGTCTGTCTACCTGTATTTTAAAAGCTGAGGAGTTTTTTTTTTTTTTGTTTTTTTTTAAGTGAGACAGAGGTTTTGTTATTTGGCAATTTACAATCTTGTTTTGGTGTCCAAAGACAAATAGTATGTTTCAGTATTATGGAAGAGGTTTAGAGTAGCATACTAGAAAAGCTCTGCTTGTGTCTAGCTATCAGGTCATGACAAGTAATTAAGAAGTAGTTAAAATCACTTTTGCAAGGAGATGCTGGCTAACAGTAACAATGCTAAGCGAACAAGTCTCTCTATAGAGCAATGCCTGAACCAGTTTAAAACAGTTCTGCTCACTATAAGCCTTGAAACTGTGAGAAATGACAAAATTAAAAATGGGTTGAATATCCTTCAAAGGGGAAGTGATGTGTTCTTTACAGATTGGACCTCAATTCTGGGATAAAATAGTGCCGGTTACTCACCCATATTAATATGGCATCATTTACAGTATTGGGTGATATCTATTTACCAGGCATTAATGGGACACTGACATGCAGCCAGTAAATAACACGAACGTGACTATTTCTCAAATAACAGACATTTAATAAGATGGAGTCACACTTACTATTCACATTTGAGTCAGGAGTTGTCTCCAACTTGAGAAAATTCAATCTGTAAACAGATTATACTTTCTGTGTCTCAGTTTACAAATCTGTGGCCTTCATGGTGCCTGAACTAAAATACTAATTGTTGATACATGGAAGACCACACTGATAGACACTAGGGGTCCTTAGTAAACTATGATACACAGGAAGTAGAGTCTGTTTACAGATTGAATTTTCTCAAGTTAGGGACAACTCCTGATTCAAATGTGAATAGTAAGTGTGACTCCATCTTATTAAATCTGTTATTTGAGAAATAGTCAAGATGTGCTATACTACTACTTACAGTGATAATAGTGTAGCTCATCTTATTAAATGTCTGTTATTTCAAAAATAGTCAAGTTTGTCATTTACTGGCTGCATTTCAGTGCCCCACTCCTGTTAAATGAATATCATCAGAAATACTCTGAAGTGATATGGCTGAGTAAATAACATGCCAGATCTTCAGTAACGGTCCTGTATGATACTGCTGTTAGCATGCAGGAGGGATTTAGGTCAAAAAGGTGTGCCTGGTTGACTCTTGGGCACTTGTTGTGAATGATAGGGGGGAATGCTGCATCAAATTAACGATACTCCCTTAGCTGGAAACACTGATTAATCAAATTATAAACTCTCTGCTAACGCCTTCTAGCTATTTTTATGCACCTTATTTCCAAATTATAATTTATTTGGGCTCCTCTTTGGGGCCTTTTTCTGTCTCAATCTCCTCAACATACCCATACCAGCATCTTATATTCTAACCCCCCTTACTGCATAAACCTAAACATCTGAAATGCATATTAATAATCTAAAAACAGTTAATTCCTTATAGTGATAGTCTGCCATTCTGCGTGAAGATTTGCAATAGCCACCTTTTCCTGCATCAATAAAATCCCTTTTGTTTTCTTGTGGGTCATGGAAACAAGTGGGTGGTGGTCTGGGGACTAACAGGTGGTGGCCAGTGCAGCCCACCACCCACTTGCAACCATGAGCCACATGACAACAAAAGAGGAGGGGTTTTATTTATGTGGGATGGAAAAGGCGGCTATTCCAAACCTTAAAGCAGAAGGGGGGTTTGAAGACATGATGCTAGCAAAGAGATTGACATGGAAAAAGGCCCCTAAGAGGAGCCAGAATAAATTATAATTTGGAAATAAGGCACGTAAAAAGGGCTAGTAGGTGTCAGCAGTGAATACTGAGTATTGTTCACAATTGACTAATTAATGGGAGTTTAAAGAGTGCAGTATAGTTAATTCTAGTCGCAGCATTCTCCTCCATATCATCTGCAGCAAGTGCCCAAGTGTCAACCAGGCATCTTGTGTGGAGAGCTTTATTTTTTTTAAATACAAAGTGGACCTTATTTCTGGGATAAAATACAGAAAAAACTGGAAATTTAAAGCGTGTGTAGTGCAACATTGTTGACTGTTGTATGGGCGAGGCTAAGCCTCACAGAAAACTTGGCAATGTTTAAGGTTCTGACGCCTAAACCAACACTCCCGCACACGGGGGGCAGCTGCATACTTACCCCCTGACCAACTTAAGACCACGTTGTTAACACCGCAAGGTTTCTGTGGTCCAGCCGGGCAGGGTCAGAGACAATGGTCTCATCTCACCCTTGGAAGCAATCAATACCACGCCTTTCCGTTTACCACAGAGAACTGAGGGATCGCAGAGACAGCCTCTCCGATCCCCCCCAGTAGACCTGGAGGGGAGGAAAAAAAAAAAAACTCTCTGTGCCCCAGTACACCGCACGACTCCAGAGAGTGGTGGAGAATAAAGATAATGTATTATAAATTGGAAATGTCAAACTGGATACTCACCAAAAACAAAGTCTTCACTCCAAGTCTTCTGATTTATCTTTATTTACCTTTAGGAGGGTGCCTTCTACTGCCCCCCTGAAAACCGAGTGACGCCCCTGTCACAACAGTGAGGGATGTGTAATTGAAATTACTTAAGATAACCAACTCTGAGGCTTATTTTCTACTTCTCTGGGACATAAACTCTCCCTCACTGCTTTCCTGTGGAGCAGTGTGGACAGTAATCAGGGACTTAGAGCTGATTCACTCGTCTGTAGTGAGGAAGCATGTATGGCAACTGTTGATGACGAACTAGCCACGACTTGGCAAATAATGCAATCATTAAATTATAAACTGGGCTCAATCCACACTGATCTTTCTGAGAGCAAATAAAACCAAAAATGTTGACTGGCTTCAGTCCAGACTAGCAGTTAGGGTAGCCTTCCTCGATGACTGCTCTATGCCATATCTGATGGCACATTTACCATTCAATAGGACACAATGGAAATAAGAGCTAGCTTGTTAGCCACGGCTAGTAATCCACTTGTTGATGTTCTTGTTGAATACATCATCAAGCGCACATTGATTGAACATCGTAAAAAAAAACAACCCTGACACTGATATTTCCTGGTATTAATTTTCTAAGTTAATGTTGGAGTAAGCCTGTGAGTAATGTTGGGGCTTCTGGGATTTGTAGTCGGGACATAAAGAGACGGTATACGACACAGAGATCAAAACAGGAAGTGGAGACAATCGAGATGAGAGAGCAAAACAGAATCTGGACAAAAAGTGGTGATTTTGGTGAAAGTGTCCTCTACTCTACCTCTGATAAAAGAAGAATGGAACAAGGTAAAAACAAACATTTTTTCATGATGAAATAGAGTCTCTTCTTTCATTTGAGCTATTCAGTGTTCTCAGAGACATAGTACAAAATATTCTGTGGGTCAAAATGGACAAAAAAGCTGGCACATGGCACTTTCTGTTTTATAAAACAGCTGGGACTCAATGAGTTAATTTGTGTTGAATTTTTGGTGTTTCTTACTCAAATAGGGTCTGTCTGGACTCCTCCCTGTTGATCCTCACCGATGCACGTCCATCCTGAAGCTGCTGGAATAAATCTGGAACACTGACGCTGTGCAATTCAAATAAAAAATCAGGGTTACACTTATGTAGAACATCAAAACCAGTGAGCAGGGTCTAAAGGTAACCTGCGTGTCGTTCAGGACGGCTGACAGACGGGAGGTCTTAAGACTGTGGAGACGTGACATTGTCCACTGTGCACGGTCCTTCACCTGCAAGCAACATAAACACACATTCAAATGCTACAATACATCAGGCAGGACGCACACCTGAAGCATCAAATACTGTGTTGTTCTGTTTTTATTATTACATACATATGTATCATTTTGATGGGGAGAAGTTATTCTAGCTTTAATGCGTCCTGCAGAAAACTTGACTAAGCAGTCTAATCTGAACAGTACTTCAGTTGGATTCACTGTGGATACTGTATTTATCATTAAGTATATGTTCTGTTATAATATGACACAGGAATGTTGGTAAATGTTGGCTAAAACACTCCACGTGTAAAGGGCATATTCATGTATTTATTGACTAGTTTACACTGTGACATTCAGCAGTATAACATTAATAATAATGCTGATGAGAACAGCAGTGCATTGTCTCAACGTACCTGCTTCGCAGAGTGGTGTGGACGCTCCTCTCCTGCACCTGTTTGACGCCTCGCCTATTTCTTTTTTTAATGCATCTGTAGAGATATGGAATTAATATAAAGACATTTTTATAAAGATATTGAGTCAGCATGAGTTTCCTTGGGGGTGGGGGGGGGGCACCATCTGCATATCCTCACAGTTCCACTGGATTCAGTCCTTTGGGTCGTTCTACTGCAAATACAAATAAACTGCATTTCTTTACTGTGACTGGGAGCCATGTTTACTGAGTCATGAGAAACCGAGTCGAGTCGATACTAGTGGAAAAGAGCCGTATTGCTGCCAACACTCACTGATAACTGACTTACAGATCCAGACTAGTTTAGACACACTAAACCTCAGACTGCGTTGGGTCGATAAATACATCACTATAATAAAACCAAAAATGTGCTCACACTTGTTTCGCCGACACTCCAGTGGTCGTCCACCATGATCCCCATCTGTGGGTACCTGTCAGACAAAGGACTCCAGGGAAGAAATGTGGTCAGTAAACATGCACTCATTTACAGCACTTCAGTCAACACATGTATTCCTGTATCATTTTCATGACTTTATATTGCTGTGAAACCAACGCCTTCAGAACAACTGGATTCATTCCAGTGTCTTAGCTTTAATTGTCTCCCGTGAACACCTTGAAGTGACTACTTTTCTTCACAATACCTATACAAAAAGGACTGTATTTTTCTTAATATTTGTGAAAATATTATATAATAAAATGTTGACATATTTTTGCATGCAAGATGTCATGCTTACGTTACAATTTACTGCCGAGTCATGCTCTTTTATTACAGAGCATGAACCGGTGACGTGACGATCGCAACATGCTCGTCCTCTCTCATTATGAGCATCAAAGTGCAACGTGACTTCGATCGCATCATGCTCGGTTCTGCTGCGAGCATTAAAGTGTGACGTGACTCAGCCTGTACCCATATTAAATGACTGCTTTCTGCATAATGTGACTTATTCACTTTCTGCATTCTCATCGTTAAACACCACAACAAAGGTGTCAACCTTTTATGAGATTATGCATTAAATATTACATTTACGTTATTTAATGAATGCTTTCACAATATATTTACCTAAAAGTTTTGTCTTAATACAAATAATTTCTCATACACTTTTTCCAAAGTGGCCTTAACTCCCATAAAATAACTAATTTCTACATAATCTGACTTTTTCACTCTCTGCATTGTTCACCAAAAAAGGTTTCAACCTTTTGAGATTATGCATTATTTCTAAAGCAAAACCTACTAATATTTGGTGTATGTGTGTAAACATCACTGGCCCTCCCTGGAAACTTCATAATTTACACTTATTATTACTATATTACTTCATGAATGCTTTCACAACATGTTTAGCTAAAAGTTTTGTCTTAATACAAATAATTTCTCATACACTTTTTCCAAGTAGCCCACAGCTCCAGTAAAATAACTACTTTCTGCATAATCTGACTCTCAAAAAAAACATCTTGTGAACATCCTTAAATTTTTAAGATTTCCTCATGAAAATACTTTTTACACTTCTCTTCATCTTGGCCCATAAATACCGTGGTAATTCTGCAAAATATTGTTTATGTACTGCTAAAAGAGTGAAAGCTTAAAAATGTCCCCGGCTTGAACCATGTCTATGTACAAACATGACCTTAAAAACATCACGTTACATTTCAGTGACAGCAGACATATGCCACATTAACACTTACTGATTACAAAGGAAAGTGCACTTTGCAACAGTGAGCCACTGCTGCTCTTGTGATTTAATTATATTATTGCAGGAAATACAAAAAGACACATTTATATTGATATATCTTTCATAGGGTATTTTGCAAAGTTGAAATAATGAGAGCTCTGTGATTTTTACACATAATAAAATAAAACAATACAAATTACTGGCATCAATAAACCATCGGAAAGATTACGCATAAATGAATTTCAGCCATAATCACATGTGGGTTTGGAAAAGCTGAATGGATTTAAATCTTTATTTAAGGCCAACCAGCTTCGCAACCTGTATCTTTGAGCACTGCCTCATTTTCACTGTCATCAGTATTGTTGTTATCAACCTCTCTGGCGTCCTCTGATGGTGCTTTCTGAGACTTCACCCTGAACACATCCCAGCCTCAGGAAGAGAAAGAGACATGGATGCTGGGGAAGAATAAATCCTGAAAGGAGGCAGTAATAATTTGATCCAGAAGGTGGCAGCAATGCAGCATGAAGAGCAAGAAGAAGACCAGCGAACTAGTGCATGACGTAGTGACGTCAGTTGTATACAGGAAGTAGACTGTGGACGTGCTAGCTTAACGGCTAACGTCAGCTTCACGTTCATAACCACAAAGCTGAGATCAGCAGCTTTTATGAAGGTTATTAGTGGCAACTCGGAGAAAGAGTTACACAACAACAGTTTGTCGAGAAAACTTACCAAATGGTGACGTGCTAGGAATCCGTGCTGACGGTTTGCGAGGCTGCTAGCTGTGAAACTAGCATGTCAACAAGTTATCCCACACCCGTTTACTCCCACGCAGGACGAGGAGACTTCCGAGATGTTTACGAGCCGGCGGAGGACTCCTTCCTCCTAATTGACGCCCTGGAGAAAGACGCAGAGAGGCTGAAGCTCATGAGGTCAGACATGCACTGTTGTTTTACTTTAGCTCACCAGAATATGCTCTCTGGGTATTTAAATGTGGTTAAATGTGTTGCTTTCAGCCCCTGTGTGTGTTTAGAGGTGGGCAGTGGCTCAGGAGTGGTGTCAGCTTTTCTAGCATCAGTGCTTGGACCTTCAGCTCTTCATCTGTGAGTGGAAAACCATCCATCGTGGTAATTACATGGGATCAAATGTGCTAGACATGACATACAGTACATGCATGTGTTTCCCTTTCAGATGTACTGATGTCAATCCTGCAGCAGCACAATGCACAGCAAAGACAGCTTCCTGTAACCATGTTTCGCTTCAGCCTGTCATCACATCCCTGGTAAGACTTTCAGGTATTCACATGCTTTAAATGCACTGGATTTGAAATCGTAAGTCTGCTCTGCTGTCCTTCCTTTAGGTGGATAGTCTCCTAGCCCGCCTAAGAGGGAAAGTGGACATCCTTCTCTTCAATCCTCCCTATGTGGTCACACCATCAGAAGAGGTGGTTCACTTCTCTCATGATTAATAAAGCATCTATCTGTCTATTTATAGATTTGTAACTCTCTACACGACTCTGAACAGCATATTCGGTTCACTTATCAATGTGTGCTTTACCTCCAGGTGGGCAGCACAGGTATTGAGGCTGCCTGGGCTGGTGGGAAGCGAGGCAGAGAGGTGACAGACAGATTTCTACCTGTGGTTGCTCAGTTGCTCTCCAGTAAAGGATTATTCTACCTCATCACCATTGCTGAAAATGACCCAGGTGAGTTATTTTTCTCTAAAATGAGGGTTAGTGTAGGAAAATCTGGATAAAAAGGTCAGTGATTTTTGCTTTCTCACCAGAGGAGATCATCCGTTTACTGGGCAAAAGTGGTTTGAGCGGAGAGTCGTGCTTGTCGACAAGAGCTGGAAACGAGAGGCTGTCCGTCCTGCGCTTCCACTGGGGCTGACGAACAGGGACTGGGATGGAAAAACTCTGGGAATCATTCTTTCCTGATGGGACACATGGAAAGACAAATGTTCTGATTAAAGAACTGAAGAACAACAAACCACAATCCACACATCAGCTGTGCACTCAAGCTCAGACGAACACTGGGTGATACTTGTCACCTTCAGACTTTTGTGGCCTACTTTTTTATACAGAACACTCTTTAATGTTTGTGCAGATGAATTTGAGACCCTTCATTTTGTAACTTCAATTCATATCCCCATGACAAGAATATGAACCTCATCAATATAAGATAACAATGTCAACATGAGGTCAAGACTAAGTCATGTTACTGAGCAAAGTAGGTCTGAGTGCCCAGCAAAAAAAATATCAGTATGCACTATTAAAAACTCATGAACCTTTTTTTTTGTTTTTTTTTTAAACAAACATTTTATATTTGTAGAGATCATGCCCATACTGTATAAAATAAAAAAACTGTCAAATGATAAGACGAGTCACATTAAGCAGCACTCCCTTTTTTCTTTCTGACATCCTCTGTAAACATCGACTCAGTGGCTGTAAAACATCACCTGTCCTGTTGGCCCGGGGCAGTTGGTGGTGGTGGCAGCAGTTGACAGGTAATGGGGATTGAGAGCTGCATGCATCAAAACTAATTACCTTAAATCGCCCCAGTCTCAGGCTTACTTTTCAGTCCGTCTCTCCAATTTGACAGCTGGCAAAGGCAGCTACAGTGTTGAGGTACTATGTGAGACTTTTCAGCCCGTTAATTAATTGTCGGGGATGTAAACCGTGAATAGCTGCAGACTGGGACTTTGGTGGCCGCTCTCTTGGCAGGACTGGTGTGACAGCTACCGAGGGAAAGTACACATTAATAACAGCAGGTTTGTCAGCTTTGGGTGGTTTAACTTCATTTGAGACTGAGCTATCAAATAATTCCATCATATACTTTTAATAAAGTGGAAAAATGCAGCCAGAAAAATGTTTTTCTTTGATCAACAGGCTTCCTGAAAAAGAGAAGAAAGCTACAAAATGACAGAAAAGACAACAGGCAAAACATTAGTGGAAAGGGAAAGAAGAAAGAAGGGGCGCTCTGTGCTCAAATGAGTTGGAATCAGATACAACCTTGTTAGCACAGAGGCTTATTTCCATATTAACGACCCCTTCAGAACCTTCAAAGTAATGAATAATTGAGTATAAATGAAATGTTTTGATTGTTGTCAGTGCCTGGTGCGTTTAACGTTTCATATGTTGCTTCTGAGCTAATTATGGAGATTTGCACATTTGTCAAAAATACGTCCCACTCTCAACCCCTGCAACCCTCCCACTGTCCTGCACAGATGCCTGTTTGTTTCCATGCAGGCAGGCAGGCAGCTACAGGCCCTGTCGGAAATACAAGAGCTTTCAGTCATGCAGAAATGCCAGATATTATGACATCTGAGGGAGGAACAGTATCAGTTATTAGACATTGAAATATGAATGAAATTCACAAGTGGTTCAGACCTGACAAATATGGAGGTGTCCTTTCAAATGGACCACGAGGAGACAGGAAACCAGGCCGACCAAAGAGCGATGGAGGCTGATCTGCTGGAGATGCCTCTGACGGGACGAGGCGATTCCTGTCCTCTCATTTCGGAGCTGAACATTTCAGAAGCAGTTTGATGCTGATGAACTTTTTGGCCGACACCTCGTCTCTCTCTGATGCACCTTGACAAGACGACAACTAACCGGGGCTGACAGAGGTCATCTGTGTCAGACAGAGACAGCTGGAGCACCTGTGTGTGCTGTAGCTGGTTGTGTTTGTGTGAATTACAAGTGTTTGTTTGTGTGAGTTTAAGTGTTTATGCATACACTTTCCCCTGTGTGTGTGTGCGTGCAGCTGTCACGGTCCAGTCAGGTCGGAGTATCCTGAAGACACTGTCAGGCAGGATTGATTTTCTTTTCCCGATCCGTGGAAGCATTCCTGTAACGCAGCTGACCCCCCGAGTTGCGTTACCTTGTCATTTTGCGACACGGATCAAAGTGAAGATGAGCTGGAAATAGCTGTGCAAGGCGACCTTGAACTCTGAGGAGGAGACGGGAGTGACAGGAGCTCTGAAACAAACACACACACAGTACTGTAATCAGGTCTGTGCAGATGTTCATGTTGTGAAAACTAATATTATGGATCTCGCTCACATTCAGAAATTCGAAAAAGCTTCAAAAGTAGAGGAGGTTCTCTCAATAGAAAGGGGTGTGAATACACAACATTTCCAATGAAGATACTTTTTTCATGAAAATGCTTCAATAAACAGCCTGAAAGGTCGGTTTAGCACAAGTTGGCACAACTTCTTGTTTTGTGTTCGCTATACTGCTTGAAAATAGAGATTATTTAAATCTGCTCTCAGTTCCTGTCAGCTGCCAGCAGAGGGCAGGACAGCACCATGAAACACTTTTTCCATCCTGAATCACAAACACACACATGACCTTTAACCCTGACCAGGTGGGCTTAACAGGTAACATTTCAGTTGGTCTGGGTCATTCAGACAGATTACTGAATTTATACTTTATATACTTGTTTTCCAAAAAACAAAAAACAGACTGAAGAAAATGAATATCAGAAGCCTCAAATGATAAAGTTCCTCATATTATAATCCTGATTACAGCAGCATTTCATATAAAATGTCCAGATACTTTTTGTCCATGCAAATAAAAGGCCATTGATTTTCATTGCAAAACAAAAGCAGCTTCTTATTAATAGTAATAATCAGGCATTTCAGGATAGAAAGTCAACAAAGGGCCACACAAAATATGGTAAGCTCCAGATTCCAGCATGTGAAGCCTGAATCGAGCTGTTCTTAATGTCAGGAATGTTTCTCACCTGTGGCCTTTAAGTCTAATGTCACAATCAAACTCTCCTGAATTGTCTCAGTGGTCAGTTGTATCATCTGGTCCTCCATCATCAACACACACTCACACACAGAGTGAGAGAGAGAGCACTGAGGCCCAGCTGTGACAGCTAGCTCCTCTCTCTCTCTTTCTCAGGGCTATTTGGTTGGTTCTGGATCCCTGAGGGACGCCGCTGCCTCCTGTGAGCAGAGGATCCATGCCAGGCCCTCGGTCGCACCACGTGTTTGTGGGAGAGAGGGAGCTATTCTGGCTGGCACCGTCTCAAACATGCGACACGACAGCGAGGATGTGTGTTTGTGTTCAAAAACACCGAGCAAAACACACAAAAGCCACATTTTTAAGGCAGTTTAAAGCACCGAAAAAAGACAAATATTCTGTTTGCAACAGGGTGACAGTGACTTTTCTGGAAGCAGAAACATGCAGAAAATTCTTCCGTTTTTTTCCCCATACTGATTTTATGATCAATCAGAAACCTCCTGAATCATTTTCACTATTAGTTATCTCCCACTGATGACTGTATGTGTCCATTTACTCTGTTTTCACAGCCAATATAAAAACAAATGACAAACATTCATGTTCAAGCTTTTCTTGTACTCTTGATTGTTTTCACAATGCAGTATTGATACTTTGACAAAGGACATGAGTAGATTACTGTCTGATGTCTTGTTATTTATATATATATATATATATATATATATATATATATATATAAATATAAATATAATTTATTTATATGTATCTATCCTATTATTATTCATTTTTTTTGTCTCACAGTTTTTTTTGTATTTTTTTGTTTCTCTGATATTACTTTATTGATCCAAGTTGGGATCAATAAAGTAATTCTATTCTATATTCTATTCTATTTTCTTGCATTTTCTTTTACTTAATTTCATTATTTGTGCACTTTAACACAAACGTGTGAGGTTAAGCTGCCTTGTGTTAAAATGAAACAGCAACATGTCGTCAGGTTTAGTGATGCAACGACTTTAAGTGAAAATCCTACAAGCAGCAGTTTCTCAGCTTTACTTTTGTCACGTTACGTTTATGAAACACAGCTTTTTTTTCATCTTTCAGGTCAAAATATTTGGAGTTAAAAGGTTTTCATTCCAACACAGATCCTGTATATTTGGACCTCCTCATTTCCTCACATTCTCCGTCGCACATGGTGTTGTTCATCCCTGTTTTAATTGTGCATCGATCCTGCAGCTTTGGTGTTTTGCATGTGTAATAAAACTACTTTCTTTTCAGCCTCTGAGCTCTTAGTTTCAGTTTCTGCCTTGCCTTTTCTGGCTCCAACAACTTTGTTCCATTTCTCATTCTCTGGCATAATTACGGCTTTATAGCATTCTCCACTGCTCGGGCATGCTGAAGATATTTCTCTCTCCCCTTCCTTTTTTTTTGTCTTTTTTAGTTTGGCTCTCATTAATAATTCACAGAGAAAGAATGGGAAATTTTAGTGCAATTTGCAGCTGCTGAATCCCAGTTATTGTTTTGCAGGGTGTTGCACAGAAAGAGAAAATCTCGGACGAAGGCTTTGTAGTCCTGAACGCAATTTGGCTGCGTCTCTGTGACAGGCCACACATCATTAGGGGGGTGAACGAGATGTGGGGGGGTAATGGCTCCGTCCAGCCAGTCAAACACACTGTCCTCATCTGTCGCTCTAAACCCCAGACGTTCTGTGCTTCCTTAATGCTTTTAGATGCTGTTTGTTCATATTTATGCTTCTATGTTTCCATCTATGTTTTATTCCGTTTGTTTGCATTCGACCAGGCAGCCGCTGAATTATTCAGAGCGGGCCGAGCTGCTTCAAAAAGATGACAAAGACAACGGGAAACTTTTGGTCGCTTTTCTTTCAGAACGCAAAACCAGAAGCTTGATGAAAGAGCAGCGGTGCCTCTGACGACCGAGTTTTTTTAGGGCATCCTGTTGGCCTAGTGGTTAAGAAACATTACAGCCCAAACAGTTTAACGCCTGCCGCCGAGGACCTTTGTTACATGACATACAGCTCTCCATGTTTCCCAGCTGTCTGCGAACTGCCAACGAGATAATAAAAGGAAAAAATGTAAAGGTTTTTCAATCAAAATTCATTATGTAACGCTCGGGCAAAGCAACATGCAGACAGTAGACGGCAAAGTTCAAACACTTTACCGGGACCTCAGCCGTCCATGAGGCCAACACTTGGACCCGATCCAGAAATGCCAAGAATATAAAATGCAAAGAGTCAATGGGTGCAGCTCCAAACCGAGTTACTGTCAAGCTTTCATTAACCTCAGCTACAGATAGACTTCTCCTGAAATGAGCTGTTTTCAAGAACAGAAGCAGAATTTATATACCGATAATCAATTAAGTCATTTTTCAGAGCAAAATGCAAAAACAATTTGATGGCTCCAGGCTCTGAAATTTCAGAATTAGCTGCCTTACATTACAGTCAAATGAATTTCTTTGATTTGTGGCCTGATGGTTGGAAAAAGTGAGATGTTTCATAATGTTACTGTGGGTGTAGGGACATTTTTCAGTGTTCTGGTGAGAAAATCACCAGCAAATTAACTGAAATTAATCACTGTTTGCAGCCTTAGTGCAGGAAATGGAAAAGAAAACTTGAATTTCCCAAACAGCAATGATGGAGTACATACAGTTGCACATTTAAAACAGGTTTCGCAAAAAGTCCCAGAAAACTCAATGAATTAGCAAAACTACTGAGCCCAAACACGAGAAAAAAAGGATGCAAGGTGAAGCCAGCAGTCACACATTTAAACGATGAGCTAAATATTTTATTCAGTCAACATATTTGCAGTTACTGTACTTTTGAGCTCTTTAAATAAATTTCTTATCTAGCTTGACTGTCCTGTTTCTGTTTCTTTCTTCACATCAATGCGCTGGGATATTCCTCTCAACATTTTACAAATTTAAATGTATTCTATCTGTTAAATAGCCATAATTTATAGGTCATATACGATTTTTCATATTATCTGTTTTCTTCACTATTTTCTTTACATTTTAAGACAAGGTAGCTTCTTTATCTTAAACATTTCTTTCTGCTACACCATTATCTTTTTCATAAATTGTATTGAACCGATGCTTCCATTTTTGTGTAATTTGCCAGTAAAACTGATCCTGATTTGCATGTACGTGACTGACTGTGCGTGAAGGCACCGACCACCGAGAGAAGAGTCCGGGGGCATCAGGGCTCTGAGGAAAAAAAGGAAAAGCGAGAGTGAAAAAAAGAAAAAAGATAAGAAATCAAAACCTCTCTTTTTTCCTTCTTCCTCTTCTGGCCTATTTTGCACAGAGTATCTCATAACCGGAGAGTTTAGGGCTGTTTAATGCTAGGTGACACAGCAGTGTCCTGCAGTCTTTTCTTTCTTAATCCCTGGCATCTTCGGTAAAAGATCTCTCAGAAGAAACAGCGCTCGTTTCTGGCATCAAGCCGCCGGAGGGAAGAGGAGATTGTCAGGGTGCATTTCTTCTCTGCTCGCCAGCCATTCCTCAGGAGGCTTGTGTGTGTTTGTGTGTGGAAGCATCTCCCCCTTTATTTTGGCGAGTTAGGTAAACTGAGGGGAAGAAGAAGGAGAGGTGGCAGCTTTCCCCCTTGGAGAACAATTCCACCTTAAGCTCTTTTTGGAAATTGCGGGAATGTTTCTCTGGTATTGCTCTTGTCACCTTGCCTCCAACATGGCCGCAAACAAGCTAAAGTGAAACTCACTGATGCGTTTCTGGAGAAAAGAGGAAGAAAGGGAGGAGGCGGAGGATGCCCGCCGGCTGGTGTTTCGCGTCATCCTCTGATAGCGGGTTTGGTTTGGCCGGAGGAGGTTTGTACAGAGGGATGCTGAATGCGAGGCTGACTGTGTGTCCAGTAATCTTGGTGACCTCGCTGCCCAGCAGTGTGCACTCTGCTCTCTCTGCTGGTCATTCACTGCAGCTAAGACAGACTGTAATCCACCACTCACCCTCCAAACTCTGCGTTTAGTGACCAACAGTCACACAGGATCTGAAAAAGACCCATTTATTAATGAACAGGAGGTGAAAAAGCAAATCAAAATGTGAGCTTTTCATTTGAACTACGAAGTTTTTACTTCAGCAACGGTTGTAGATTAAACCAGATGTGTTTGAGAGGGTCACTTTCACAATAAAGGCTGGCTAAAAACCAACTACGCTCAGTTCTAGTAGCTGTTAATTCAGCCTGTTAATTTACACATTCTACATATTTGTATATATGCATCTATTTCTTCTCATTAATATGCAAACTTATGAAGCGATGTGTCATACTAATTATTATTATAACAGACAGTAACAGCTGACTAACAATAATGATTATCCTGCATGAATAACACTCATCATTCATGATTAAATTATGACATCATCTGTTAAAAGTGCCATACAGTGTGACTGAGGTCATAACTACCTTTTAGTGCAATTATTTAGTGAACTAGATTGCTTTTAATCTATTACAGTTGCAGCTTTATTGCATTTTTTTTTTACTCATTTAGAGACTCTTTTTGACAAATTTACTGGAATGCTAGTTTTTACAGTGCATTTCCAGCTCGCCACATGAAAAGCACCATGATTTGGTGCACTTAGGTGGTCATCTTAAGTGGAAAACACACATAAGAGTAAGTTGCCTTTCTGCAACAGCAGATAAGGACGGGGTCGACCCCCCTTCTGTCCCATCTACAAGGAAACAGGGTGTCCAGGAAACCCGAGTTTCCCCAATCAAAAGTTCCATTAACCTGGAGCACCGTGAGCTAATTGAGAGCGGGAAGGGTGAGATACATCACTGTGTCATTTCAGCCGCACGTCAGCAGATACATCTAACATATTTGTAATTATCTAAATGAAATACAGCGACACAACAGCCGGGCTGAGGGTGATATTTTGGCAGCCTGTGGACTCCTCGACGAAAAGACAATGAGCAGGAAGACGTTCCAACCTCTGATAACCCAGATCATGTTTTAAGCATTAGGAGATGCATAAGCAGTGGAAAAAAAAATCTGCATTACTGTTTTGCAGATTTATGAATCTCAGCCTCACACGTGCTCTTTGGTGGTGGGAGATCACCAGTTCATTATGTTTTGCACCGTTTTTTGATGGTTGTGTTTCTCTTATCTCCTTGAGAGGGTGAAAGATATTCTAATCTGTCGCCCCAATAGCCTTAAGCCCTGGTACGGCGAGTGGGCCAACTTTTGTTCCACATAATCCCTCCACCCCAGCGAGGGGAGGTCATGTTTGTCAAAACGTGGCGACGTGAACATGGAATTTTTTCCCTTTTCCTCCTCCTTCTTCCCTGGCTTAATTTGGAATTAAAAATGCATGTGATTTTGAAGTTCATATCTCTGGAGAGAGCTGTAAACAAGTATGAAATTAAGTGTCTTTTGAAATGCTGCGGCAGGGACGTGAATCGAATCGAGGCGCTCACATTATTCAGCCTTCAGAAGGGCGGGCGGGTGACCAGAGTGGCCTCTCGAGTCAAATCACTCAGAGCTGGTCTATACTGAGCGAAACAAAGAGGACTGCAGGAAAAAACAGTTTTTAACACAGACTGAAGGAATTGAATGTTGAAAGTGATTGAGTGTGAAAATGAGGAGAGTTGGTGTAAAGATATCTTACAGAGTTCAGGTGCGTTTTATCACTCAATGCCCTCTTAAAGCTCTTATAACTTTAATGGAAGAAAATATAAGAACACTGTAGGTAATCTCTTTTTTGGTCTATTATCAACTTGACAACGTGAATTCTCGTGAATATCTAGAGAGACAAAAGAAAAACACAGACTACTAGACAGATACAAATATTTGGCATGTTGTATTTTTGTCCCAATGACAGCATTACATCCATCCAGTAGTTGGGACAAATATGGACTAATCCTGCCCGTCTTTTATCTGCTGACTTAATTCCTCTAATACACTTCCCTCCCTGAAGTGAAGCTACGCTTTGCTAACACTACATTTGCCTCTCTTTTTTCTCTCCGTCTGTGATAGTATCCTAATATTTACACCTTTTTGTGAGCTCCGCTGCTCTTTGCTCATTAACAGCAGCAACATTTGTCCCTCTCTAATAGCGGTTCGTGCAGAGGTCACGTAGCACCTTAAGTAAAAGACGACGCATCCTGTTCTCCCTCAGGCCACCGAGCGCGAGTTGTTAAGCAAATCTGCATCGTAATGGGTGATTAGTATTCATTTCTGTGTCCTATTTCTACACACTGTCTCTTTGTGTGACTTCACAGTGATTAGGTTTTCTCAGGACTCCAACGTTCACAGGTTCTTTTCGCAAAAAGAACTCAACAATACCGCCAACATCCAGAGGTTTTGTCATGATTTAAGGGACTTTAAAGTGCATCTCTTAACCCTGATTAAACTGTACTCTTAAGAGCGAACAGTGTGCTCACACAGCTCTCCTGCCAACAACACATGCCTACAGCTGTGAGGTCAGACTGCAGGACGCTCAGCGCTTACATTATGTTTCAGGTATTCAGCTGAAGCCCCATCCAGAGACACTTAAACTGCTGTGGCAGTGAGATATGCTCACATTTCTGGAATGTAAACTGTAAAAGCGATGCAGTAAGTGACTGACGGGGGTCAGAGGTCAGGGTAATACCTAATATTCAAAGTGATTATAAGTCTCTAAAAGTACAAAAAATTTGAAAGATGACACCTGAAAGAAGACTGGACGAAATTAATTCAGACCTCCGAGTTAAAATTCAAAAAAGTTAGAATTAGAAATTTACAATCAGACCTGATGCTGGTGAAAAGATGTAAAAGTAGGAACTCATATTAATATATATAATAAATAATAAATAAAGAATGCATAAAAAGTGTTGATGTTGCTAATCATTGACAAATTACAGACTGACTTTAGTGTACATAAAATAATTTAGACCTTGTTTGATCAAAATGAAAACTGATGAATAGAAAAAGCAGTGTAAATATTTCTGTTTGAAAGGATAGTGCAAATGAGAGGTCACAAACAAAAAAGCCTGTAAACCTGCACACTGACCACAACGGTAGAAAAATGTCACATTCTTGCACTGTCAACAGCACAATCACCCAGCAGCGAGGCTTGCAGGGACAGGAAGTGTCTTACAGTACGACATCCTGCAGTGAACCTGGCTTTTACTGACAACTAAACTTTGTGACCTCGGCGATGGAGGCCAAGAGGCGGCAGAGCGAGCAGCTGAACTGCTGCAGTCATCTATTGGAGCAGCAGACAGCTTGACCAGGGGAGCAACCCCCGGATGACGGATGGTGCACGGCCGGAAACGAGTGCCTTTATCAGGCCGCATTATCCTCCAGCAGCCGATCCAGACAGGCCAGATTTTTATCGAACCGTATTGGATTTAGTAATTTCCTTTTCCAAGACAAATGGATTGAGATACCAAAGGGGAGGGGGGCTTATTGTCTGCAGCCTTGGGGTGATTATTACTTATGATCCATTTAGTATTTCGGGTTTGTCCCAACACGTGCTGGTTATTGCTCTCAGTCCACCTTTCTGCTGCAGAGTGGACTAAACACTGATACTCACACAGCGCAGCTTTAGATTCGTGAAAAGATTTTTAAGTCAGTGCAGATTATGGGCCGGATCTACTAAAGGTTTGCGTGTATAAAAACGTGTGCAAACTCATTGCACACGCAAAAAATGTACAAACTGATTTACTGACAGTGCACACTAAGTGTTGCGTCCTTCAAAGGTGTAAAATAACGCATCTGCATCCAGTTAGCCGCAATGAATATGCAATACACGTAATTGTGAGTGTGCTGGGAGAAAACATGTTAATATATTAATTTAGCACATGCAAAGTGGTTTATCAAACCTGAAAGCACTTTTGGCAATAGAAACTGCGTCTATATTTAACACGTCTCAAAGGGAGGGTTGTATGCGCAATTGCGCACACATGGCTGCAGTTATTTTTGCAAGAAGAGACATCGAAACCATGAAAGACACAGAGAACGCATTTTTCACCCTTTTATGAACATCTGGGGTGTCCCAGTCTGACACTGACATCACATATTGGTCCCATATAAAAAAAAAAAGAGTATCGGATCATATCAGCATGAATCTAAAATCTCCAATACCAGCAGTCCATTCCAGAATCCACTCCAGCTCTTCTATCCAGCAGCAGGATCCAGCATCAGCTGTGCTAACGTGCTAGCAATGTAGCAAAGAGTCAAGTCAAGTCAATTTTATTTGTATAACCCAATATCACAAATTAGAAACTTGCCTCAGAGGGCTTTACAATCTGTACAGGATATAATTAAGGAAAATATCTGCATCATATTGGAAGTGAAAAGGTTGTAAAGGGACAGCTCTAATTCAAACATATCACATAATATATCCAGCTTTTCCATTTTGGAGCTGCTGGAGGAACTCTGACCAGATTTGGAGCCACTAGAAGGAGTCACACAACACGTGTAATGACTAAACTCTTTGCAAGTTTATTTTTTTTCCTTCTAGGTCATTCCAGCACACAGTAACTATCTGTATTTGCCATTTTTCAGATGTGTTGCCCTAAATGCCACGTCGCCCTGGATGGCCAGGTTAATCAGGTTTCCACGCACTCTGGACTCCTTGAATGAGACCAAACAAGGCTTCTATACTGTAGCTTATCTGAGTGTCTATTGGCTTCATCCACCAACATCTCCAATTCTATTGGGTCCAATTTCATTTTGCACTTTTGTCTCTCCAAATTTGCCATGCTGCAAACCACGAAACATGCAACACCCTCATTTAAACAGGTGAGTCTTCAACACGTTTGCACAATCGCTCTTAGAAAATCACCAGCAAACCCCAGTTCAACCCAAAACCCTGCAAAATTCTAGATTGCTCATGTAAATTAGTACAAGCAAAGTGGGCTCTTAGCAGATTCGGCCCTATGTGTTGTTTCACAATTTGCTTCACAAAAAGTGAATTTTATTTTGTCCATGATGTTAAAAGGTCAGCAAACAGTTCTGTTTGGGTGCCACAGGTCAGTAACAGCGCCATTAGGATTAAAGCGTTCACCAGGTGGCATATGTTATGTTCTCCCACCTCCTTCCCTCTGCTCTCTCTGTGTGAACATGTGTGTACAAATCCCACGGCTGCGAACACACAGACGGGAGAAGCACCTCATGCCCATGAAAGCTGTGTCAGGTAATTTCACACTCTCACACGTGTGCAGTCATGTCGGCCTCCCTCGAGCTAACTCATTACCTGTCTCAGCCGCCGAGCGTGCACAGGATGCACCTTCTGGAGATGCTAGCGTTAAACAAGCTGTGCAGGTGGGGGGGGTTGCCTGGTCCACTGTAACAGGGAAGGCAGGAAAAAGGGGTGGGTGGGAATTGTCGTACTAAACGTGGCGGTAAAAAGTGACAGTGCTGTAGAGAACAGACTGAAACGGTTCATCCTTATCCTGAGGGGCTTTTTGGGGTGAAAAAGCGGATAAAATGCACTGTGACAGACCTGGGTATCCTCAAACGGAGGCTAACCCGCGCAGGCAGCTACATGCGCCTTGTAGCAACGATGGCAACGACGCAAACAAGAGCGAAGCTAAAGGGGTCGAGGTTCCCCTTCTGCAGGCTCAGGGAGAGCAGAGAGGGGAGACATCATGGGCCAGGGACCCGCCAGCTGTCTTTCTCCCAGTTTGGCTCTCTGACAAACACCTCCCCCCTCCAACACCATCGCCACCCCAACAGCCTCCCTGCCGTGCCGGAGCTGTCGGGGGGGGATGGAGGGAGTGCAGAGGACCGGACCTGCCAGCATGTATCTGGCTGACAGGCGACTGGGAAGGTGCACTGTGAGCGCACGTCACAATCAATAACCCCTGCTGAGAGCGATGGACCGGGGGGTGCAGACGCTCCCCGCCACCTCTCTGTGTGTGTTTTTATTTTAGCACAGAGTGTGGTGGCGACGACTTGTCACCTAACAACATACACTCGCTCCAGGTCTTTAGGAGTTTTGAGAAAATACATATGCGCTGTGTGCAGGAGTGCATGCATGCATGAAGAGCGAGTTGTGGAGGTGTAATAGTTAAACTGTAGGTCAGCGTCTGGATAGAGGGGGTGAGGAGGGAACAAAATAAAGGAGGACTGAAGGGAGGTACGGCTGAGCGGCAGGTTTGGGTGCAGCTTATAAGGATTATAGCAAGTGATCCATGAACAGGACTGAACCTGAACTGGTGTAGCGTGTTGTATTTTTGAGATATTTCTCGCTGGGACTGTACTTCCTGTCACACTGCTATGGATAACAGCATGGCATTCGATTGCTCAATCTTTATGTGACAGCACTGACCTGAACATAAAGTCAAACCAGTGAGGATTTCCAAAGGGAAACAGTGCTATGCATGTTTGCGTGTATATGTCGGTGTGTGTTTGTGCGTGCACGTTGTGGAGGGTGATCAATTGCCTTTTCACTTACAGTCAACAGCCTTAGTCGCGGCTAACGCGCTGGGAGATCTGTTACGATTCCCAGAAAAAGGGGAGAAGAAGAGTAGCGAGCTGCCGCTGAGACGAGGAGTTCCTGGCACATCTACGCAGCCGTAAACAGATATAACAAGTGCCCTCCATCGTAAGATGAGAGAATGTCAATGGGGCCTGACACTGAGACACCCGACCGCCAATCAATCGATAGCTGACATTACACCTCAGCACGTCAAGCCTCTTCAGTCGCCAGTATTAAAGTTTTGCATTACCAGTGAGGTCCTGCCTCCTTCCCTGACAAATCATGTTTACCAGCACTGCTTATGTTTTGAATGGTGATTATCTAGTCACATCAAAACCTTAATGAACCCCATTTCACGAGCAAAAAAAAAATCGTAAATGAAATGTAATTTTGAAAGAATTCAAGAGGAAACCAGAGCTGATTAAAGTGATTCTGCTGAACAAAAGGACAATTTCTCCTGCGAGGGAGATGGAGATGGTCGGTCATGGCTTTTGGACGCGTCACGTCGTATTTAAGCCGACAGTGTCCTCCTCCTTAAGGGTTTCTAAGCGCTGACAGATTTTCCAAACTGGGCAAATTAACTGGCTTTGATACCTCGCTCATCTCCTCCTAAAGCCAATCAGAACATGTTTACCATCACGGCCAGAGAAGGGAAGAAGTTGAAGTGTATTTCTGTTTTATTTATAATCTGCCCTGTGATGTGACGTGGCCCTGTCCATGGCGAGAAGAGACAGCATCTTCGTCGTGCTTTTAATGAAGCGCTGAGCAATTATCAAAGCTGTCTGCTATTGATCTCCGCTCTAGTGCCATCTTTGGTCGTCAGGATTCTTAAGCCACCTTCTCAGCTCTGGTTCATCATGGGTTACCTTAAAAACACGTGTCAGTACAGCAGCCATCATCTGTGCTCGCTTGGCATCATTTTTACCAGAGTGTGTTTGTATCTAGATCAGGGTAAGGACTTGAAGGTCAGATTTGGGTTGGAGTTCAAGAAGAAAAAACGCCCTTAAAATGAGACTATTCTCTTTAGAAAACAATAAAATTAAGTGTTTGCTGAAACAGTTTCAAGTGTTTTTTTAAGCAACATAAATCAAATTAGCTGTGTTTTAGGTTTGGTTAAGCCTGCGTGGTTTGGACGTGGAGTTTGAGTCCAGACATCGATGGAGTTTTTAAAGATCCCCATTAATGTGTGTTTATGTCAGTGTGTGTGTGCACTTCATCAAGGGAAGTGGAGAGTGATCGAGTTGCAGAGTTTGGGGCTGTACAGTACGTGTGCTTCTGCAGGATCACACACACATTCAAGCCTTTAGAAATGATTGAATCTGCGGACGTAGAGCAGAAACAAGAAACACGTTGACACAGTGAAACGCATCCAGGATAGGAGAGCTGCTCCCTCGCCATGTGGACCTGACCGAAGCAATAAAACTGACTCGGCCTGGTGAAATATGCTGCTGCGTCGCTGCGCTCCGCTGCTCCGCTTCCAAACACATCAGCTCGTATTGTTACAGCTCTCTGTTTACCTTCAGGCCCTGACGCTCTTCATTTTTGCATCGCCACCTGTCACCGAGCTCCCATTTATAACACGAGCGGGTTCCTTGCCCTTCCAAACAATGCCAGAACTGTGAAACTTTCTGTTATATTTATACCAAAAAGAAATATAAATATTTGAACTAGCGTTTAATGGGGGGTTTTGTGCATTCCATCATATCGTACACAACCTCGATTGTTACCTTGGACGAATCTCCGGGTTGTATTTACTTTGGGGTCTGCGTGAGTGATATCCGCATTGATGCTGTTTGCCATATTAGTGAGCTAAGACCTGAGGCTCTCCAGCTGAACTATTGCGGCTGTGTACACAATTTAGATGAAAATCCTGTTTATATTGCAAAAGAGGTGTATTTTGTAAGTCCGCTCTCCCCCCTGTATATTTCATTGTGAAATATTTCCTGCTGCCGGTGTGTCCTGGCCGCCTAATATGTCCCAGAATGCACCTTCAGCTCTAGATTCAGAACATTTGGTGTCACTTTCTAACAAAGCATGCTTCATAAAAGCATCAGTAAATCATAAATTAGAGATTTATTCATTGGTATTTTTGCTTATATTAATCTTTTGACAGCGGGGTGTTTTGATTTTATTTAATTGGATGTTTTGGATGTATGCATTTTGGTTTCGGTCAGTTTTCCGTAGCCACGTTTCAGATTGAGCACTGCATTTTGGACTGCATTCACCTTCCTGTTAAGGGTTTTATTTGGAAAGCTCATCTGTGTTGAGGGTCAAATTATTTTAAATTATATACAGTAAATTAAATGTATTTGACCTCATGTAGCAACTGAGCCAGTGCCTGTGCTTCTCTCTATGTGCATATAAAGAGCTTAGAAGACTAATGAAGGTTATTTAGGTTAACATGTCACATGAAACTAGCAGCATTTCTGCTCCAACAACATTTATTTTATTTTATAATAAACCTTTTGTTCAGTGATATCATTAGTAATGTTCCTCATAACGTCTTAAGAGATACATATACCAGCCAAAGGAGCGTTATGGATCTACCAAACATTTAAAAAATGGTTGTAGGTGTATCTTAACACCCATTACAACATTTATATTTAATTTTTGTTAAAAAAGTGGTCTTTTATCAAAGTGATGTATTTAGATGGGCTTTACTTTGTTCAGTGGGAGCTGCTTTTGATACTGACTGGCGGGATAATTCAGAGAGCTTCCATGTAATACTGACCACATGACTTTCCACTACAACCCAGTCTGGATTTAGAGATCTTTGAAAAGAGGCAATTTCAGATTATCACGGCCTGATCTGTCAGCTGCGTGTGGATACGACCAGGACACACATGGTTTAGGAATGCACAGATGCCTCGACTTGTCGTTAATCTCCCCGAGTGGCTCGCGTCTCGATGGCATCCATATGCAACTTTAATTTCAGCACTTCAAACTGCGGAGGGATAAAGATAGCTTTTGAAGATTGCTTTTCATGTTTGCTACGTTTGTCTAAGTGTAGCGGAGGAGATCTGGACGGGTTTCTCTTTTGTAGCGCAGTTCAGCTTCTAATGAAAAAAGTCACTCGGCTCTGAGACGACTTGAAGTGTCTGAATATGGCAGCTTTAGAGGCAATTTCCTGCTATTGTCTCACATTAATGAGATAAACACTTTCTGTCAATCAGAGCTTCTTTCCACAGTGTCAGATGTCGACATCACTCTAAATGACATGTGGTAATGATGGAAATAGTAGAACTTCAGCTGCCAGCAGTTTTGGACATTTTTACATTTTCTGAAGGCAGCAATAAAGAGTCCAACTTCTTTCAGAACTGTAGTGTTCCCCTTCCACATAAATATGCCTCTAACAAACAACCATAACATCCATGTTACACGATCCCTATTGTTAACAGTTCTCTTTCAGCCTCCATCCAAATCAACCGGTGCTGCTCACAGAGGGCCAGTGCTAAAAGGATATGGAGCTTTCAGATGGCACCTAAGTGCTGTATCGCATAACCAGCGTGCCTTTTTATGGATTAACAGTTTATTCCTTTTGCTGGAGCCACACCAAAGCGCCCTGGTCCTCTGTAAAATATACTGCTTTTGGTGAATTATGAGTGTGGCCTTCATCCAAGTGCCTGTGGCCTTCCTGTTTATTTGTACGGCGGCGCAGGTCGGCAGCGAGGTGGGGTCCGACGGATCCAGCTGAGCATGTGTAAACACTCGTCCTGGGAGCCGCGGTGAAAGCGGCTATTTTCCTCCAGCGAGGGGATTTTTTTACTGCCCATTGTTTTTAACACAGAATCGACCTCTTAAAAACATTGGACACTCTCTCATGGCTCTCCTGTGGCCCAAAGAGTGCTTTGTATATGCCTATTGACAAAATATTTCTGTGTTATGGCATGTGTATACTGCGACTCGTATAAACTGGAAAAGAAACACGAGTGCGCTGGCGGGAACATCTCAGCCATTTCATGCAAGTGCTCCCTGGAAAGCTCTCCGGATACCGGCTTAGAAAACTCCGATGACCCGCCTTTCCCTTCGATGCTAACCTCAAACATGCAGACTGAGCTCAGTCTCACCTTTAGTCCAAACTTACTGCTGCTCCATTCCCCAAGATATAACACAGAATCAGTTTCTTTAAGAAACAACGTGGCTAGTGTGATATTTAACCATTTAAGAGTAAATACATACGTCCAGAATCTAATAAAATATGCGCAATCTACCCTACTTCAACTTGTTTTCTTAAAACAAGTCAAACATTATTCCAACCTGTTTCCACTGACAAATTAGTGTCAATAGAGCTACAAAAAATATACCCTGATTTAAGAAAAAAAACTTCATTTTTATGGACAAACATATGCTCCCAGACTGTCATTGCATCACAGTGGCAACCTGATTGAGACTGATTTACATTCAACCTAAAATTAACTACTAAAAATCTGGTAAATATAAACTTAGAATTCCTAGAAATTAAGTGTAACTTAAATCAGGGCAATAAAGGTCTATGCAGATATGCAGACCATCTACACACAGACAAAAATAGATGAAATATTATATGTGCAAAATCCTCTTTATGCTCAAACATGATTGTGATTTGATAACAGAGGGATAAACTGGCACAATGCATCACGAAGAGGAAGATACAACTGTACACAGGTGGACACATGGAGGGAAACCACACTCCATTTAACTCTTGAGTGTAATCGTGGGGACATTTTCAGAGTGACTTATGTGGTGTTGTTTTTGTCAACATGATACGGGTTGTCCACAGGCCAAACGTCTGCAGCTCTGAAACTCAAATCGTTTCAGCCTCAACCGACGGAGGGCAGCCGCTCACCCTGCTACGATAAAACAGTGACGACAACGATGAGGATGATGGCGGTTTACGAGGATGGAGTTTGGGGACAAGACGGAGAAAAACGTGTGTCGGGTGGTGGTTGGAAGAGGAGGAGGAGGAAGGGACGGGTGGCTGTTTTGAGTGTTGCCACTATGTGAAAGCTTCTCCGGGCTGCCTGTGCACTTTGACACCGGTAGCCCAGTCCCAGAGGCCACGAGCGTCAGGGAGAAGTGTGCGTTTGTTGCTGCTGAAGGGGTGTGGGAGCGGGATCCAAGCCAGGGTCACAGGGTTAGCTACATGTCCTAAAAGCAAACTGTAACCTACTTCCACCCCCCCACTCGCACACACTACAGTGAACCAGACTCACATCCTGCCACGGAGTCCACTCTTGACGTTCTGTCTGCTTTGGAAAGTCAAAAGGCCACAAGAGAGAAGAGGTACTTCACCAAAAACTTTGGGGCATCTACCGAAGTGTCTCAGAGTTCCCAGAGGGCCACTGGTTTCAGTGTGGGTGGCTCGAATCCTTCAGCCCTGCAGTGCTGCTGCAGCTAAAGTACACATTTTACATACCAGCATGACGAGATGGTGCTATACTGCCAATCTAAGTGTTATTTACAAAGATTAAAGTGACACAAAGCTACAAAGACAAATCACCCAGGCTTTTTAAATGGCTACAGTGGTTTAGTGTGAAACTAGCACATATCTGAGGGCTACGGAAAAGACACAATAAAAAAGAACTGTTCGAATCAAAGCAGATTTTAACCTCTATTATAAAGGTCAAGACTGGAGCCTATACTTCCCATAATGCAACTCTGCATTCATCACACCTTTTCCAACTGACCATTTGTCAAACTTATGTTCTTAACAACGACACGAGTGAGAGCACATGTCTGGTCTCTGATGTCAAAGTTTTATGTCCAACCTATCCAACCACTTCTGTGCAGTACAAGGACATCACACTTCCTGACAGCATTAATGTTTCCTCCAAATCATATTTGATAAAACAAATTTGTATATAAAAGCATTTCATAAGAAACAAGGTTGTTCAGTTTCGGTTGTGCGTGCCGCCCGGCTGCTGCCCCGCAGGCTGCCGACCCTCCCGCTAACCTCAGTCGATGCAAACTCACGAACAGGAACACACAGAGACGTGCTGCTGGCCCACAGCACCAAGATCTGCTCGGCTCAGGATCATTCTGCTCGTCTTCTCTCAGCGACTCACTGCTTGTTTGAAGTTTGACTCTGAGGCGCGCCAGAGATCTTATAGGGTTTGAAGTCTAAAGCGGCGGCATCGTCAAGTACCCGCTTTCCTTTCACCTTGAAGCGCTTCCACCCCCAGAAACAAAAGCAAAAACATCGTCAAGCATCTCACAATACAGAAGATCTGCAGGAGGCAGAAATGGTTTCTTTCTGTGGTTGGTAAAGGATCAGTGGAGCGTCAGTGATCACATTAAAGATGATGTTGTAAAAAGATCTGATCATCCTCTTTTTCTTGGGTCATCAAAAACACCAAGAAGAAACTTATTGCTCACATCATGAAGTCTTTGCCCATCTTTAGTCCACATGCACCAATCAGCCTGACACAAACAACAGCAAAAGCCAAAATTATCTTTGTCAGACCACAAACAAATGATGAATTTTTACATAAATATCCTCTGCATGAGACGACAGGAGGTGAGAAAAACAACTTTGCTCAAAGTTACATCAGGAACCACATGATTTTATGTGATTTGTAAATAAAGTGGCTTCCGCTGCATTTCAACAGATCTGCATCCAGTCGAGACTCACGCAGCTGCATAACACGTATTTGTTTTTTTACGGCAACATAAAGGCACAACCAGAGACAAGTCATTGTTTCAAAGTTGGAGGTTGTTTTATTCATGTAGCTTCAAGATGCAGACAGAGGAGGCTGCTGGAAGCTCTCTGGCGTGGCGGGAAGTCAAGCGAGGAGAGATAAGGGCTGTATAGAGCAGCAGGAGAACATCAGTTGGGGGAAAAATAGTTGAACAGTAACCACAGGACGCGCCGCCGGAGACAAATATTTCATCAGAAAAGTTCCCAGATACAGGCTGGAGGAAACTTGGATGCTTGTGAACGCACCCTGCCCTCAGTTTGTCTTTGCCTCGCCTCGACACTGCGAGCTGGTAAATATGTGTTTTCCTCTGCAGTGATTGAGATGGGTTTCGCTGCCTGGACCGGAATAAATCATTGTGGCTTCTCAAAAGCAAACACATATCTGTTGCTCGGCTTATTGACAATGTAGAGAGACTGGAGAATAAATAAAGAGGAAACGGAAGGAAATGAAGGCGGCCGCCCAATCATGACGCCTGCTTAAGACCTCATTGCTTCTGAGTGCTACTTTACTGTTGCCGTATTTTGACTGAAATCTTAATGCAATGAGGATTAAAAGGATTACAACATAATCTTGAATAATCCAAAGTGCCACGGACGGAGGAGCGCTTGTAATAACGGCGTAAAACCCGTCCGGAGGTCTGACAACATTGTCAGTCACGGCAAGGATTAAATATTTGCGGGAAAAACTTTCGACTAATGCCCGCAAACCATCGTAGGGGGAAAAAAGCACAGAGGCCAGAAGGCAATTTAGTAATTTAAGAGACATATAGCACCTCTGTAAGAGCTGGCCAGCCTGCTGCCAGGACAAAGCCCAGGCAGACGAGCTTTTTAAGCAGATTTACTCCCCTCAATTTTTGTTTTTGATCAATGGATCAGGCAGGTTCATTACACATGTAAAGCACGGCAGAGGTTTGAGGAATGTAAATGTTCTAAAAACCAAGAATCAATTCTTATTAGGTTTACCGAAATGCCATCAACATGTCCATTAGCTTTTCCATTAATTTATATTTTTTTCCTCAAGCGCAGGGCTTCCTTGTGTATTTTAAGGATTATGTAAAGCATCACCAGAAATGATCTTTTCAGCTAAATAATCCATATTCATCGATATGAACCTGCCTTTAATTACAACCCTTCACTCAATAACAGCAGCGCTAAAATCTGTTTGGGAGCCACATTAGTGGGATTTGATGCAGACCTTGCCAGGATGCTGATTGAAGTTGTATTGACGCTTAACTCCTCTCCAATAAACCAAACCTTAAGTTAACTGAATGAATATAAATTGAGTGCAAGAAAAAAAGCTTCTTGAAACCAACAGGAATTTGTCTCAGTGGAGACAAGGAAGACTGAAAGAGTGACAGTACCAAGACTGTACATGAGTCATGTAGCATATATATATGATAAATCTGCTTCATATTGAATATTCAATCACTGTGTGCATTCAGGCAGCAACACATTGTGACTGCTGAGGAGGAGAGACGGTTCGTATCGGATCAGTCATTTTGAGTTAGTGCTGTGGGGTGGGAATGTGGATGAGAATAAAGTCTGCAAAGCATATCAAGATTCATATCTAAGGGGCAAACATCTGGGTAAATTCTACTTTTTTAGTGCTTTGTGGACTATTCCTACTCACATCGTTATTCGTAAAATTATGATTTTTTTCCCCCCGTTTTGGAGCATTTAAAATGTCCTCTTTCTTCAATATTGTTATTTTATAACAATATATTATGTTATGTTGTTATAATATAATTGTTATATGTATGTTGTTATCTTATACCTGTAGATACACAAATTATATTATCTCTCCACATTGTTTTACATATATATATCATAAATACAAATCTTTCTGTGCAATAACAGTCAACAAATGTGCAATAATTCCATTCATTTCTATGTGCAACAATACTGTAAAACTGTTATCTCCAAACTAGTGTAAAAACTGTGCCTTGCTACTGTAAATAGTGTCTTATTTCTAACATAATAAAGGCTTTTGATTCGATTTGATATTTTTATAAAGCTGCACCTCAAATATAATGTGTCTGAAAACCTGTTTTTTTTCCAAGTGGTCCTAACTTAGAGTGAAGGTCAAAGGGAAGGTGACGAAATACTTGTAAAATTCAAAGCAAGCTGTCACATTTTGTGCTTTGTGTCAATGAGGACGAGCTCTCTGACTGAACCTACTGCTGCCCGGCTGCCTTTAGGCAAAGCTCCTGACCCAAGGCTGCTGTGTGTCCAGCCGCACAGCACTGGCTAGCTTCCAGTTGGATTAAATGGTATGAAATACTGATGCACTCCCTCAACCCTCAGATGATCTGACGCTTTAAAACTCTTCTGATCTGAGAGAAGTTTGGATTCAACTTAAAATATTAATGTGTTAGTCCTGTTTCTCTCATACTTCAGAGGAAATACAGGCTGTATGATCATATTACAAACAGAAAAAAGTCTCCTCTAGTCCCAAAACGAGAACCTTGTGAATTATCGAGTCATTTGTGCATCTCTTCATGCTACTGGGTTGCAACATTCACAGAGATCTCTGCTGAAAAATCTACTTAAAAGCAGGTAAACATGCACTATAAGTGGAAAAATAAGTATTTATGAATGTTAAATATGGAGGATGGAGGATAAAATAAAGGTCTTCCATTCCAAATGTGCCTACATGGTGGCTCACACAGTGAAATCAGCCCTCTGCAATCTCACCCACAGTGCTGCCACCCAGTGCAGACTGCCGTCAACAGCAGCCAGCCAGTCACTTCCTGTCATGGAAACAGATAACACCCTGGACATGTGTTTTAGTTAGCAACAAGAAGACTGTTTTATAAGCGGCCACTTTACACCAACTCCTCATTTCCCTGAGAAAAAAAGAGGGAAAAAAGCTGCCAGGCAGTACAGACAGTTTATTTTTTCTGCCTATAAGCCATAATGAGGTTGTGCCCCAGGGAATCAGTGGAGCGGAATGTTATTAATGCCTCAAAAAAGGAGGAAAAAATCCTCGGCACCTTCTGCGGCCGTGGCATAAAGGCAGGAAAAGACTGTCAAACAATTAAAGTGAAGTGAATTCCCTGAGATGGAGAGGGAAAGAAGAGAGAAAGCAAAAAGAAAAAAAAGTGGATGGCTCTTGAAATGAATGTGAGGACGAGAATTCACTACTGCAAGGACGTTTCCTTCATGTCAACCAAAACCTGATAGAGACATGTTTAGCTGGTTAAGAGATCCAACTTCTCCAACTTTACGCAACATATAATTATAACGTAAAGAGTCTCTGTTTCCATATTTCTACATACAGAATAAACTTGCATTTCTGCACCAGGGCCTGAATCTTCCTGCAAATTATTTTGAAATACCCTACCCTGAACTTGCCTTTCACCTACAAACTGTGCAAACGAAGCACACAGTAGTGTGAGTACGAGTCAATGATGAGCAGATAAGTCACATGGACTATGTTCTTGCAGTTTTCTGCTAAATTGGCAGCATTTCCTGATCTATCTATCACCGTTCTAGTTCTAGTTTAATGCAGCTGAAATCTTCTCTGCTACTTCCCTGCAGGATGTGTTAGCGCTACAACACAGAGGTGTGGGACACATTTTCATCTTCATTCAAAGAAACCCAGATGACTCTGATTTAATCTGCTCAGTTACATCCTCCTGTCCCGGCCTCCATTGTTTCTCCTGATGTGTGAGGACGACACTCGGCGGAAGACGCTGTCACTGTCGCAGCTCGGAGTCCCCAGCGGGTCGAGACCCTGCGAGCGCCGCACCTCATCGTCTGTCCTCACCTTTGTGTCTTTGTGGACCGTCACAGCGCCGGGTTGTTCAGACGTGAACACTCAACAAACGCTGTTCCCACAGGAAGTCAAGAGTGGGAAAAAAAGATGCAGGGGAAGCATATCAAACAAGGAGAGGTGAGAGGCGGTGACACCTCCAGCAGCTGAAGTGCAGCTGGTGGGCTTAAAAAAAGATCCTCTGTCTCCAACGTAGGATGGAGTATTAGAGCCATTCTGGCAAAAAAATAAAAAATCACTTAAGTAAGGGCTTTATATTTATGTCTATTCTATACATTGAAATGGTAACGTTATAGGAAAAAAACTAAACACTAGCTGCCGAATGCAAAATATGTTCATTAGATTTATAGCCTAACTTGATCCTCATAATGTGGATGAATATATCCTACAGAAAGCTGATCCACATCACGAGCCTGTTACTCTGGTAAATGCCTGAACTGACTGACTGATTGATGTGCCTTTTAATTAATATTAACAATCATAAGTCCAGATAAACGCAGATGCAATAAATTACCAGCCTAATAATTAGGAAAGTGTTGACTTGCTCTTGGTCCCTTCATCTGCATGTGAAGTACACAGCACGGTCAGGTGATGGAAAAAAATGAACTGTAACACAAACTAGGCCAAAGGCAGTCACTGAGCGCTCTTGTTTTTGACGATGCGTACTGAGGCTTCGCTCGTCACACCCATCAACTCTGATATGCTGACAATCCCCTCATTAATTTGAACAGTGCAGCCGGGTTTGAAACAAGAGAACCCTTCAGCCATTTCCCTAATGGTCTGCGAGCCGGCCGACCCGGGCGCAGCCGAGCGCTCGCCTCCGTGGTGGAGCAGGGGTGGTGTTAGAGGTCCTTTCACTGCGAGCCGAGCAGCCATGATGGCTAACCACCACACCAGAGGCCCCTTTGTTTCGCTTTTTTCTCAGCCCAACACTTTACAAACAGCTAAGCCTGTCACAGTCCGACATCAGGGTTCAGTGGTCTGTCAACATTTACCAGCAGATAAAGACAGAGAGGGGAGAAATCTCAGCCCTAGAGAGCAAACTGCACTGTGTGTCTGAGAGAGAAAACATGCACCCCGAGTACTTATGTGTCTTTTCTCAGTGACAGCAGCCAAACAGAAAACACTCATGCGGGGAGGAGGACGGCGCAAGTACATTAGAGCCCCCCGTCGATGAAAAGTGATGATGTAAAGCTCTGGCAAATCAGAGCAGAACCCGCCTCCCCTGGGCTCAGACCGAGCTACATCCTTCTCAGGCCTGTGGGTCTTTTTCTCTGTTTAGAGGAGAAGATGGCGATCACAAGCTCCGCCAGCTTAGATGTGTTCGAGACACAAGCCGGGGCAAAGATATGAGATTCGGTTCTGCGGCGCCCATCGAGTTCGTCCGACTAATAAACAACGAGGGGATTTGACAGCACAACACAAGCTCTTTGAAACAGTCGGGGTGTGAGGACGCAGCATTGAGGGGGATTTTCATTCATTGCCAACTAATGATCTACCTACAAGAACATATATCTTTTCACTGTTTGCTGGGAAATTTGTTTTTGCTAATTGGGCCACAGATGACGAAGAGCTCCACAAAGTTTCTCTGAAGTTTGTCAAAGCGAGATTCAAATCTCTGCTTCAAACAGTGCACTTTACACAGCCGCCCTGCTGTCAAGGTTCAGAAAACAATTCAAGCGGAAGTGGTCATAATTAGGGTGCGAATAAAACATAATGAAAGATGTTTACACGCTCTTTGTACTGAATCCACCTCAACAATCAGTCCTGAATGCTTTTTTTTGTCTAAAAGTCACAAAATGTCCAAAGATGGTGGAAGACAAGGAAGACTGACATAGAAGACGAGGGGACAGGAAGCAGCAAGGCTGATGGGTAATGGGGTCTTAAATTGATGATGTGATTTTAAATTATTTTAACAATCATTTATTAATTTAATTCATTTATTAACTTAATTATTTCTCTGATTATGATTCAACGTGTGTAAATTCCGGCATCTTATTTTGTTTCCTAAATGCCATCTAATGTCACACAGTGACGCTCATCAGACACTTACCGTACTCGGAGGAGGCATGTGAGGCGCAGGTCACATGATTTGAGTGGTCTCGCCCATCATCTTCTGGTTTCCACATATGTGTCACCTGTCGGTGCGATTACAGTCGTCCACTGGCCAGACGATCCGGCCTGACTGCAGAAGACGAAAAGGCATCCGTCATCGGTGGTTTGCTGCCGTGTCGCGGAGGCTTCGATGTCACGGAGCTGACGTGACTGAGCTTCCTCCCTGCAGCGAGAGGAAGACAGACAATATCGGTTAATTATTTACGCAAATATCCAGTTTGATCCCAGTGAATCTGAAGCTACATGGCAGATATTTGGGAAAGTGACACAAAAAAACATCCTCTTGTCTTCACTCATCCTGTTAAAAGACTTAAGGGCAAAAGATACCTGAACCACAACCTAAAAAAATGAATAACTGAATATTAAACAAGATATTTTATGAAAGGCCCCAGGAGAAAAAGGTGCCCTAAGACCAACCATGCTGGAGACCACACCTTATTATAAGACCACAGGTATGTGGGTCTGAAACTACAATGACAGGAAGTCACAGTAAGTAAAGTCTGTCCTCAAAAGAACACAGATGTATCTGCCTTGTGAATGCTGCTTCACTCGTACGGTCACGCTGTCAGCGGTATAATTTAGTGGAGGAGACGACTGAGCTGCTCAGTCAGCTGAACTCTGCAGGAATGTGATGGAGGAACCAGGTTGGGTTTCACGAGCAGGTGTCTGTTGTTTTTCTCCCTCGTATTTCTCACACTGTTTCACCACCTGTTCTCATCTCTACTCCTTCCCCTTCTTTTTTTTCCCTCTCTCTCTCTCTGAAGGGGTTTTCAGACCTCAGTGAACAGGGCACACTATGAGATGCATCATTTTGACTTTAAAAAATGTTATTTTGCGTCTCACTTAAGGATTTGCATTATTACAAGGCCAACATGCATTCAGATTCGTCTGTTTTAAATAATCTTGTGTCGTTTTTTTGCTTCTGCTTTGCAGCAGGAGCTTTATAAACAGACAAAACTCTGCAGTTTGACAATATGTGGCAGACAAAATGTTTACAAAGGATGATGTGCTGATGCATTTTATGAAAACTGTGAAAATTGCTTGTGAAAAGCTGATTTTTGCCACATTAACCTGCTCTGAAGTCTGGTGGTGAGTTGTCGTGGTGTGTCAGAAATATATTGTATTAAAATACAGAAGTTTAGTTACCTGTGTTGGCTCGTACATGTATTATTATATTGGGAAAATGTTATGATGTTGCCACATTGATTTCCATAACATCTACTGTTACATTAGCTGCAGATGAAAAGGGATAGTTCTTGTTTTTGTAGAAGAGACGGTGACAGCAGAGTGGAAGAAGAAAGAAAAGCGTTTGATTGTCGGCGTGTCCGCCAGTGTTCCCCCTCTTTGCTCCAACACACTTTTCTGTGTGGCGGGTGTGGCGTTACACTTGTCAATGTATTTGTTCAAGCAACTCGGCGGCCAGTCCCTGCGAGGGCTGTGCACCGCTGCCTCCTCTCTCCCCCACATCTCTTTTTTAAAAAGCTGTGGCTCTTGCTTGAATGCTCTCTGTGTCCATGCCCAGTGCCCTAATCCAGGGCCTGCTCTTCCTCTAAGCAGGGAGTTAACTTAATCCCTCTCATTTAGGCAGCTGCACTGCTGGGGAACTATGGGGGAAAAAAAAGTTATAACTCTGTGACAGACACTTTCAGCTGTTGTGACGGCACCTCCCCGATTCAGCTGCCTTAACATGCAACTCTCACTCTTGGCCCGGTATTTTAATTTGGCTGTGAATAATGCATGCAGGGCGGTGAGCATGGAAGGCATAGAGGGAGGTATGCATGGCTGGGGTGATAGCTGTGTGACTGCACACACAGTCAGTGTAAAGCAGGGCACGCTGTACGACACTGACTGGCATCTATGTGCAGAATGAGCTGAGCGTCACCAGCAAATAAGCTGAGAATGAAAACGGTCAATGACAGACACAGACCGTGATGTGATTGGTCACAAGAATAAGAAATAGGGACAGTCACAGGGGATAAAAAGGCAATAGTAGTGTCACAAACTTGATTTTGGAGCTCCCTGTGGACAAAAGTGGTAGTGTTTCCAAGCACCAGATATTTCCACATCACAAAACATCTCTAGTTGTGACTACAGCTCATAAAAGCCAGGTGACATGAGCACACATCCTGCTTTTGTGTGCTTTAAGCTTTCAGCAGGACTCACAGAAGCAGACAGTGTTAACTTTTTCTCCTCCCAGTGAAACAACTTCTGTAACACCTCTGTACTTCACTCGCAGATATTCTCATTAAAATGGCCAGTGGAGGTCAGAAAACATAATTTACATTTCCTGCAAACAAGTGAGCTACTTATCCGTGAAATTTCTCACCTCACAAGACAATTCAGAGGGCGCCAGCACCGGTCAGCGCAACTAGCTGCCTCCTTTATCCTTCGCCCACATCTGGCACTTCCAGCCTGCTGAACATTTGTAATAGGCCTCGATTAGAGCACAGGACAGACACGGTAATAAGCTCTGGAACCTTGTCAAGAGAGAGGTCAAATCAGAAGACAAATAAATAGGAAATTGCTCCCTGCGAGCTTTCTCACTGTCACCCTTTGCTTGTTACCTTGAGCAGTAAAAAGGTATTTATCTGACTCCCTCCCTGCTGTTTAAACAGGCGGCTGCGCTGCTCTGTGGGGCTTAATTGCGCTTCGGTCTCAGGAGTTCACTTGGTGAAGTGCAGGTGCAGCATCCAAGAAAAATAATTGAACAAACAATTATAATGCGTTCCCACACTGCCGGTTAGAGACAGAGCAGGCGGTCCAAAATATATCACCGTAGGAGTGTTGAAATGCTGCAAAGATCTATGGTGGACTGGTGTGTATTCTGGCAGCCACCGTCCCTCCACCCTGGGAAAGAATCTGCTCCGTCCCTGCAAACATGCGAGACATCCACAGCCTCTCCTGGTGTCTTTCCATGCAGAAAAACAAAAAGCAGCATTCCTGTCTGCTGCACCTCATGACAGGAAACAAACGCCACCTCAGGACATCAACACGTCCCGGGCCTCAGCGCCTCGCTGGTGGAAAAGATCCCGAACCCAAACAAGCAGCAGAGACCTGACCGGCCCTTTGAGGTGCTCGTCACTCCACGGAGCTCTTTTGTTTTCGACTCGACCCATTGTTCCTCAGATGGGGGATTGTTTTTGTTCGATGACAAACGGTACATCGTCACTGTCACTGGAATATTTTTACAGGACAGCTTCAGTGGGAAAGAGCTGGCGGAAAATGTTGAGCTCTAAAAAACATCATAAAGTCACAGTAGAGGAAGATTATTGTCAAAATTAAGACACTTTTCCTGCAAATACTGAACATTAATATAAAGGTCCATATGTGAAAATGAAGACCTGGTGTTGCTAGGCAGATTTAGTTACCTCAGACCAGAGGTGTTGACTTGAGTCATGTATTTGATGACTTTGGACTCGACTTGACAAAATGCAGGATTCAAAAGAATAAAATAATAAAACTCAACAAAAGATAACATTTTTTAAAAATGTAGTCAGTCACTGCTGAACAACCAACTGTCCACAACAACTGTTACGGTCCACAGCAGAGCAGCCTTAAGTGCAAACTGTGTGTAATACTGCTTCTGGGGTTCAATACAGGGAGTTTGCCCGCCTGCTGCAAAACACAATCGCCAAAGCCGACTCTAAACGAGAAGTGACGAGAAGAAATGGACCATGAGGTGCTGCCGGCTCACGTAAAAATGCTCGAGTGAAATGAATCAATTTCGTATCAATCCAACATCGACAAAGACGAAAACAAAATTTTTATCTATAATTTCAATACAGATTCAGTTGTTTTTTTCTCTTAATTATAGTTTTCATTTATTTCAGTTTTTGTTAATTTTCATTAATGATAATAACCTTGGTTAGCACAAACAATTCTAAAAATAATTTTGCACAAAAAATACGGAGTTGCCAAAAAACAAAACAAATTTTACTGTTGCAAAGAAACATTTTGTGTGCATTTGAGTGCATCTCACTCTCAACAGGACACCAGATTCCATTGCCAAAAACAGCAATTTTCCATTTCCGCTGTAAATATTGCATTTCTACTGCAAGTCTTACATTTCTGCTTTAAAGATTACATTTCTGCTGCAAATATATCTATATATCGCCTCTGTAAAGACAAGTGTTTTATATTTTTACATTTATATCTCTTTTATTTTGTTATATATGTGTGTCTTTAAGCCGACAGACTCTACAAAATTTTGTTATGCTTGCATAATGACAATAAAGACTGTTGAATATCTCTAACCTGAACTAACACTGATGACATAGAATAAAACTGAGCAGCAGTAGACCAGCAACTTTTCTGTGCTGCAGAGTAAAAGCGCTCTTTTTGTCGGTGGAATCTGGTGACATAATGAACATGAAGACATTAATAATTACATGGTTTTAGTCTGCTGTTAAAGACTCGAGGACCTGAAACTCCAACTGTAGGACTTCGGACTTGACTTGAGGGCAAAGACTTGAGACTAACAGGCTGCAAACTGAAGCCATGAAAGTCTTATAAATCTTCCACCTGGTTCTGTTGCAACATTTTCTGTCGAAACTCTTCTATCTTCTTGGCATTTCCAAAAGCTTCTTTGTACTAACCCCTCAACTTCTTTACTAGTTTGCAAGCGAGGAAACAAGTTTGAAACTCACTTTCTAACATTTCCAAGGGTAGCAGCTCTCTGGAGGCCTTCACGTATGAAACAGTGAACATTTTAGACTGAACACTTTTTGTTTGCCACATTTCGAGCGAGGAACACCAGGTTATGCGCTCAAACTGTTTTGGAAGCAAAAACCATCAAATGCATCTTCGAGTTTGCATTTGCTCGATCAATCTGATTTCTCCTCCACCAGGCCTCCCCGAGGAATTCTTCTTCCATGCAGGAGGACTCCAGTTATGGACGTTTTCTGTCTTCCTCTCCTCCTCTCTTTCTCTGTTCGCTGTTCTTCCAGAGAGCGTAGTTGTTGGCAGTGCTTATGTAATAACAGATGGAAGCTAGAAATTAACACGTCTTGCCTCTCTCGTTATTCTCCTCTCTCCATTTATTTTTAATGCTGTGAGCACGGGCGTCTCTCGTTCTCTCTGTCTGTCTCTCGCTGTGTGTGTGTGTGTGTGTGTGTGTGTGTGTGTGACCCCGGCAGGCCAGCAGCACCTGTCAGGAGTGTATCCACCGTGGTTGCGTGCCTAATTAGCACACAAGGAATTTGGTGGCACGAATCGCGCAGCGTCGATGGGAAGAAAAGAGTGTGGGGTGCAATTAGGATTTGTTGGCATGTACAGAACACACAACGAAGAATCAAACAAGGAGGAGGAGAAGGAGGAGGAGGAGAAGGAGGAAGAGGGTGGGGGTGTTGAGATGCATGTGGCCTGATACGACTCTACTTTTATTTGTCATTTTAAAAGTAAGGTGTTCGAACATTTTCAAAAATATATCCATCTAATCCGAAACAATAAACACTCCAAATGGAAGCATAGACTTACTACACTATACAGGTTGTGAATTGAGCCTTTCTTTTGAATATTTAAAAAAGGGATTTAACAAATTCCTTTAAAAAAAAAGTTATCAAAGGAAGAAGTCACATTATCACATTATCAAAAGTCACATTTCATGAGATAGCTTCCATGCATCTACAGAATTAAAGTCTGAGTGTGGAAACGAGCTGCTTATTTCTGATTATATCTGTAAGTTTGTGAACGCTGCACAGTGTGGTACAGGTTCATTACTTCAGCTACTATTACCTTTCTTGTTCGCTAATCCTCTCTTGGTTTCTGGAGGAATGTGTCCACACACTGACATGTTCATCTATGAGGCAGACGTTTCAGCATGCAGTTTATATTTAGATATATGTTATGATTTGAAGCTGCAGTTCTGCACAAAGCGGGACACCTGGTCACCCTAGTGATGGCCAAAATGCATTCAGAGCTTCAGAGTGGTAGTCCACAAATTAATGGATGACATCAAGGTGACTTTTCAACCTCTTATTGAAAGCCTATACACATAACAGTTCTCCGGTAGTCTTTTCTCAAATGCCCTTGAATCAAGCTTGAACAGTCACACAAAAACACACGTTCTCATTCACGCAAACAGCAACATGTCATCATAAACACAGCAGCAGCTGAAGCGTTCTCCTCTGCATCTCAACATCATGCTCCCAGTTCATCCTCAGAAAACACACCACTTCCTCTCCCATCAGTTTCCACTTCTCCCTTCTCTTACAAACACAGATCGTCTTATGCGGATCTGACCATACATTTAATTTTCTGCAGCCACTCAGGGGAATTTTTCAACAAGGAAAGAAAAAATAACAGATAAATGATTCATGGTTACATCTTTTAGTGTTGAGCTGATGCCGCCACAAAGGGGTCTGATGCCAACAACTGCTGTGGACTTTGATGACACTGTAATGACCAGCCAGAGCCTGAACAAAGAGTGAACTTCTGAGCACTTGAGGAAGAGGGAAAAGGGACGGGAGACGACTGCTGGAAGCAATTGTATCGAGGTTTAACTTTGTGTCCACGGCATGATTTATTTATCAACACGACGGCCGTTTTCATGGTTAGATTGGGGCGACGGGGGGGCTGCTGGGAAGTTAAAAAGAGTAGAGGGAGGTACAAGGAGCATACATGACCTCAGCTTGACAAGAGGGAATCAAAAAAGATCATGATAGCTCTTGTGCCTACAACACTGAAAGGGAACAAATGGCTCTTTAATATTTCCATGCATACTAAAAGAGAAAAAATCATAAAAGCGGTGATGAATAAAACAAAAAGAAGCAACAAGAAAGAGCCGCAGCGTCTTTGTGAGGCAGACAGGAAATATGTGCCATGTCAAAAGCCGTCATCTTTTTATCTAATGGGTGCGGCGGCTGTAATGCATCCATGTGGCCCTCACTTTAATAATTGAACAGACATCGGGGCGGCACCTGCTGGGAGCCCAAATCATTGTTGCAGCTTTGAACAAACCGCTGTGACATTACGGCATCAGGCATAGCAATGCAGCTCAGAAAAAACAGAGGGGAAGAGGAAAAGAAAAAAAAGGATGCATTCGAGGCGGTGAACATGGCCTGGGGCTACAGAGTAATGAGCACATCTCCGTGGAGGCTTCACGGGTTCACTATTTGAAAATTGTTTCTTGTCTTAATAAATCCTAAATGTGTAATTTACTTGTGAAAGAGGAACAACAAAGCAGCTGACATTCCTTTCTCTTTTCCTGTGTAAAACGATAGAAATCACGCCGCTCTCAGGTGTAGACGTGGTGCCCTCAGGTCCCCCCAACCCCACCTCCGCCTGTTACACAAATTGCAAAGTCATTGAAATTCTCTGTCTGCTTTTGCAGGAATTATAAAACCTTCTGAATCAATTACAACATCAATCGGGCTGAAATCTGCGGCCGATGAATATGTATAAAAGTACACACACATGCGGCTAATTAAACAAGGCCGTCAGAAATCACTTCAGACAGGTCGTGCAAACGCACAGTGAGCATACATTAACCAGCAGGAAGTTCAGGCTAACAGACAGCTGACGCAGGAACTGAATGCTGAACAGATTTACATGCAAATTCTGTCAACTCTTTTATTTTACATTATTTTTACTTGCAGCACAAAAGAAATCAAGTGCAAAATGCTGTTTGATTTCTTATCCTGAACGCATTTACAATCAAGTGTGCTATTTTCTGTGTGTACGCTCTCTAAAATCAGCCTTGTTTTGACCTGAAGTCTGACATTTACACAGGTAACACTACATTTACACACTACACACTACACTACAAGGTGTTCATTTTGTGTCTAAAGTCATGGAGACAAGCAACGCTGCAGCTAAGATGCAAAAAAAAAAAAAGGTCCCAAAACAGTTTTTGCCATGTCTGAACACAAAAGTCTGAGCTGCACACTTACTTTTAACACAGCCGACAGACTCAACGTGTGATGGACTCTGGACACCATGATCACCACCAACAAGACAACCTGGAAAGACACAAACACCACCACATTGTCTGATTTTTAGTACATACATTTTTCATCTTTTCTGTCATTAACTGTTCTTATTAGTCTCTTTCATCACTGACATCATCTTCTCTTGTAGTTTGCCCACTCCTCTACAGTCTGACGCTCACTTTCGCTGCAATAAGGCAGCTTGAGAGACAAAGCTGCAGATTCTCTGCAGAATCAATGAGCTGCTCCTCTTTGCACACCAATATCTGTATTTTTTTCCTCCTGCTCTCTGACAAAGGTTCTAGGTTGATCATTAAGTTGAACGTTAGCTCCACTGTCTCCTGCCTGAAGGCGCTAAGGCAGAGATCTTTTTAGTTTCCCCATTAGTAGTTGTGAAGTGAACATTAAGCTTCTTCATGCCAAGATGTTCACTGCACAACTTTACAGAGTAGAGGAAGTGTTGAAGTCAGAAGTGGGCAGAAGAAACTAAACCAGGTGCAACACATTATCTCACAATCTTGTCATTTCTGCTCTTTTGCTTTTCTTCTTAAAGAAATGATGCTTTGTTAATGGACGAAAACAACAGAAAGTGGACCTATGAGCTCCAGCAGTCATATAACGAATCTTCTTTGTCTGTGCAAAGTGTAATGGCAGACACATGTTGGTTAGTAACCACTGACTGTACGAGAGAAAACAAAGAGATCAGTTAAATGTAATGCAAAAAGAGAACGTCCACTCGGTGATTCAGACTGATGAAAAGTACTTTCTGCACTTTTATCTCACTCTTGTGCTGGGTAAGCGCCTCCACTGCCTGAAAATATTCACGTTGGATAAATATCATCTCACTTTAATTCCCCATCTCCGTTTCACTTGACACAAAGTTACTCGAGCAGCTCGACAGTGGAGGAGTTTTATGATTTAAATTTGTTATTTTTGTGCTCTGCTCCTCGGCCAGTTGTCCCCGGGCCGTTCTGTCTCTGCCCATGTCTCCCATCCTGAGATGTGCTGCTCATAGTGCAGAGGGAAGGAAGGAAAAAGGGGGAAGCACAGCCCAGCCAAGAGGCCCCGGGGCCACGGCCCTCTCTGGACCACCAACCCCAGGTCACTGAGCACCTCGGGTCAGCCGGTCCCGCTCAGCCTCCTTGTGGGGGAATAGCCCGGCTACCGGATCGAGGAGGAGGAAGGAGGGAGGAGGGAGGAGGAGGCAGCTCCCCCCGGTGTCTTGTGTAATCAACTTTTAGAGAACAGCTGGAAGGAGAAGGACTGTGTGTGTGTTTGTTGTGTACATGTGTGTTTTCTCACGTTCGGATATATTTGATCTGTCCTATGTGTGTTTTCATTGCATGTGTGCACATGTAAACGGCTACTAGGGCGTTAACAATGGAGATGTGAGGCCGTTAACTACATCATTATGTGTGTGTGGTCGGTGTGTATTCCCTGCTGGCCCTCTGTGCTCAGAGCGGGTTCAGTGTTGGGGTCTTTGCCTGCAAATAAAACTCCTCCTCTGGGTGCCAACATGCTTGTGTTTGGGTTCAACTGTCAGAACACGGAAAATCAGATTTAAAGAAGAGGAAGAAGAAGGCGCAATATTTACAGTTTCAAAGCATCAGTGAAATGACCCTATCATTCCATGCACATGTTATTTCACATTTTTATTTTCCTTATCAGCAGTTGATTGGGATCTTTTAAAGGGTGGCACAAGGACAACTGGACCCTCTAAAACCTTGTTGATAAAATAAAGAATGACACTGAGCAGAGAGTGTTTGGTTTCTTTCCCTGAAATATAGATGAACAGTTTGCCACGTGCATCATTTGTTCTGGATCTCTGAACACTGGATTCACCTCGGGTGCAGTGCTAATGCTAGAGATAGCTCTGTGTCGCACAACATTTGAATCAACCATCTGACTAATTACAGCAGCGCACGATCAAATCAGACTCTGGAGAACCTGCGAAGACCCTCGACGTGGCCTTCCGGTCAGGAAGAGGAAGCAGCCTCATTGTTGCTGCCAGAAATAACAATTTCAATAATTTTCTATAATTTCCAGCATCCAAACAAAGCAAACCAAGTCAAGAAACAAAGCAGGGGCCCAAGCTCCACCTCCACCCCCATCACAAACACACACAAGTGGAGGCCTGTGAGAGCGGCTGCCATCTAAAAACAGCCTCTGCAGCTGGCCGCCGCAGAGAGAGGCGTGCTTTCAGCGCTCGCACTCGCACTCGCAGTTTACTCCTGCTAAATGCATGGAATCAGGCTCTCACTAAAAACTACAATTACAGGTGATATACAGATTGAAATCATAGGGGCTGCTTTTTTGTTGAGGAAAATTGTCCTAATGAGCGGTTTGGCGATTCATGGGGTGGTAGGGAGGGAAGGGTTGGTGCTGGTGTTGGAGGAGAAAGTCTTTTCTCTTCAAGTGTGTGTGTGTTGGGGAGGTGTTGGGGGGGCATAAACAGCTGCACCTGCTGCTGCGGCACGCACTGCCACAGTTAATGATATCGGATGATATCATTAGGCAAAGTGCTCATAAACAGATGTTGGAGGCGCTGCTTAAACAGTGTCAGCTGAGCCGGTTTGCATTTCTGCGAACATATTATTTATATAGGGCATTTAAGTTTGTTATGTTAATAACCCCTCTGTTAACATGCAGGATGTGGCACAGGAAGAATTAAACTGCACATCAGAGCCTCAGTGAAACCTCTGAGGCTGATCAGAGGTGTGAAGAGCTGACAGGAGCTCAGCTGGAGACAAGACCAAAACCCACCTCAGCCAGTCCTCATCTAGACCATAAAATGATCCAGTTTTCAAATGCATTAAGAATCAGGAATCATTTGATTTAGTAAACATAAATTCAAAAATATTATTTGAATTTTACACACACATGCATACACAGATGCAGGTGAATTTCCAGCTGGATACTTAAAAAGTAAAATAGATTTTAGCCACCTAAAGACTCAATATTGGTTGAAGATAATATAATAATAGAATTCTTAAAAAATGAAAAAAAGGTAGAAGTCCGCTGTACTGTACATGTCTAACCCTTCAAATACCTGCACATAGCTGTGCATGAACAGCAGTGAGAGAATATTATAAACTCAGGACGTACAGATCAGCTCTGCTTACCATAACAGCATCTGAGTGCTGGAACCTCGACGTTACGTCAGCTGCATATCTGATAAAAAGGATGCGGTGCAGCTGTGCATGGTAGTGAAGAATCTGTGACAACACAAGGAAAAAAAAAAAAAACGAATTAATGTTTGCACTGTCTCACCTCCAGCCCTGACTGGGGAATTCAACCTATAACTGTGAAACTGACAAAATACACTATGTTTTATTCATTATCTGTCATTTTTAGTGCACAGCAAGTGCATAAAGTACACCTTATATGACAAAAACTACCTGAAGTATTAATCTACACTCACTTGCCCAAATCAGTTAATTTTAATGTCACAGTGCAGCAAAAACACAGACAGCATCTTCTTTATCAGATGGAAATGTTTTTTTTTTTTTACATGATTGTGTTCAACTGCAGGAGAAAGAAGTAAACCCAGTAACACATTAGAGCAAATTAAACCTGATCACGAAAACAACGTCCTCTATTCTTCTTCTGCTCATTTTCACCTGCAAGATGCATCAACACGTGAGGTGCACTACTGCCATCTTCTGCTTCGGAAGGTGGTTTTAATCCTGCCCAGTAAAACACAATCAAAAAGAAACCTGTTACCATGTACAGCTCAACACTGCATCAACAACCGCATCAAACTAAAAAGCAACAATCATGCTGTGAGGCTTTTAATGTGAAGAATCTACAGGAAGTGTTGACTTTTTTTACCTGCTTCAAGAAGGTAGAAATATAATGGTGGAAATCAAATAAACATCAGAGGCATTTAAAGTCTTCCCTGCACACAGCTCCTGTCACGCTCTGTACTTGTACATAAATCTACACCCTCTCTGTTCTTGGTACGAGGTTTTCTTTCTTCTCTCTTGCAGCTCCGGGATGATTGTTGGTTTACAAGACAGAAGTCTTGTTTTGTGCCGTAACATGGAAATTTATTATGATGAATTTGAGCTGAGCACACTGAGCACCTTGGAGGAGGAGAGCATCAAGCCTCACTTTTAAACAGGACTCATACACGTGTTAACAGATTTATGTAAAAGGTTAACGTCCTTGTGTTATTCTGCTCAGGCGCTGCCATTTCGCCCTCCTCCCCCCACCTCCCTGGCTGGGAAAAAAGGGGGGAACAGGCGCCCATTTCCCTGCCACCATTATGCTCATTTGTCCTGTCAAGAGAATGACAGGCCGGTTGACTCTTCCCCAGATACGACCATTAGGTAACGCTCTGTCATCTGACAGCGAGGCATTCTGCCGCTCCCTAAAAACCCCCTAATTATTTCCTTCGCCAGAGACAGGCGGCGACGGGTAGGTAATTTTTAACCTTTCACGTGCACCTGGGGAACCCTCCTCCGGGGAGCCAAGGTGCCTGTGTGGCATTCAGTCATCAAAACATGACCTTTTATGGCCGTTCGGAGAGCAGTTGGCACCGGGTGCCACGCGCCGGCTAATGCTAATGTTGATGACTAATTTATGCATCAGCCGACCGCATCTGCAGCAAGTTTAGGGTAGCAACAATGTGTGATGGAGCAGTGAGAAGGCAGAGGAGGGGGCCATCACTGCAGAGCAAGCAGAGGTGAAAGGCATTTTGGGGGAAGGGGTGGGGCTTTAGAGACACCCGGTAGCCTGGCACGGCAGGGAATTGAGGGGGCTAATTATGTTGCAGGGAATACATTCAGCGTGACCAGCGAGCCTTTTTAGAATTTGTCGAGCGCAATCTGACTAACGTGGCTGACCTTTACTTTTTTTAAGCCCAAATTGCAGGAGACCAGAGAGCATGCAAGATGTGTGCATATTCTATGACCTCATTGCCTTTTTTTTGTTGTGTGGCAGCACCTTTTCTCCACAAGAACGAGGGATGTCAAAAATGGGCTCATCACACGTGCATTTTAAAGATGACACTAGATGCAACAGCACATTTACAGGTTTACACCTACAGATGATTACTGCCTGTGGCCTGAGGCATTTTCAGCTAGAGTGGCTGTTAAATGACGCTAAATATGGTTTAAACCTTTGAAAACTATTTCATATTTTCTCTGGAAAAAGACTGCAAACAGCTGTGCTCTGGTGCAAAGGTAAGAAAACACAACTCTAATAAGCCTGCAGGAAAAATGACATGAAATCCATTTTTGGATTAAAAGAAACATTACATTCTTCTTTTCACCTCCATTGCAGAGAAACGAATGGGTGAGAAAAAGCGAACGCTTCCTGCACTGTCAGCCCATCTGAGCGATGAGGAAGACGGTGACAGAAAAAAAAAGCCATGGCCTCAGGCTGTACAGTTAGCTGACAAAAACGCTGCATGTTTATAATCTTCCTCAAATTCCTGCAAGACCATAAATTGTTATTATCATGAAGTGTTTCGTCAAGCAGACAAATGGAGGGATTGGGGTGAAGATGAGATGAATTTCATGCAGCAGGAGGAAAAGGAGAAGAGAATGAAGTTAATCGGATCAAAAGTAAGTGATGGTGCGATCCTGCTTGAAAAACATAATCTGTATGAATCAGGCCATGAGTGCATTTGCAAACATGTCAGGCTTCCTCTGCTCTCTGCTTTTGTATATTCATTATCAGCCAGAGAAAGATGCTGATGAACTCTTTGTTTAGACAAATCAGGAAATTACACTGTCTTATTTTGCCTGGAAAGCGCGATTTTTTATTCTTCTCCAGCCTCTCCCTCACGTTGTGGAGAAAGGTCACCACAAAGTGTTTCCCTCGGAGCAACGTAGTGCAATAAAAACACAAGTAAACACAAAGCAAGACGGATTCAAGCCGCCGTATTCGTGCAGCCATTAGTGATTTATACTCTGTTTCTAATCCTTTGCTCAGGCCGCCCTGCTGCCATTAAGCTTCCAAATTACATGTTCTATCAGGAGCAGCCGCTCTCACCTGAGTATTGGATTACTGAAATAAAATATGAATAATTAATACTGAGAAATAGGTTCCTGGCAACAGGAAAGGCTGCAATTAAATAATGAGCATTATGTTTCTTCTTCTGTTTTTTTTCCCCTCCTTTCCTTTCTCTCCTCCTCCTTCGGTGTTGTTTGATCTTCTCGGGTATCTCTACCAGGGGAGTCGGTGCATCCTCCTCTTCCTCCTTGGTTCTTCCTTGGCTGGGTTGACTCCCCTGGCCACTGGGGCGAGAGACCTGCCTTTTGCCTGTGTTCTCTACTCTTCCTCCTCCTCTTCTTCTTCATCTTGTTTTTTCTTTAATAAGCTGCCGTTAAATAAATTAGAAAATACCCACCCAGGGGTGATCAGACGGCCACAAAACCTTGTCATCTGTCTCCCGGCGCTGCCAGGCAAAGCAGAGCAAGGGAGGGAAGGAGAAGAAGAGAGGAGGACAGCCAGGATTTCTTCTTCTTCATCTTTTTCTTGCCTGGCTTGGTATTCTGTCAGAGGTGAGAGCGAGAAGAACGGGCTTGTTTTCGCCCTGCCAGACAACCGAAGGCAATCCGCCATTTGCTAAGAGAAATTCCATACATCCATATTTATTTAATGCGGCGAGGGAATACATAAGGAGGAGAGGAAGGAAGGGAAGGAGACAGACAGACAGAGAGGAGGGGAAAAAAACTTTGCTACATATGGAGTGCTTCTTACAACTAATCAGCAGACTGTTGGTGATTGGGGCCGCGGGCGCCAGGTTGGCTCAAACCAGAGTTAGCACAGTGCCCAGGTCTTTGCTGCAGGCTGCACAGGTTGGCCTCAACTCTGCTGGGGAGCAGATGGCGAGCCAAAGCTTGTAGTCACACTTACCTTCCCCACTAAATCCCTAATCCCTCCGTGGACGCTCCTCCAAGGCAGGTTTTTGGAGGCAGAAATAGGGGTTACAATCTGGACCGGCGCAGCGCCTGCCAAAACACTCACAACACAGAAATGCAAATTAACTTATTTGTGTTGTCCGCCGGCCAAGGCGCCGCTTCTTTTGCGAGTAATTAAGATACCTTGAAAAATATTTGTAAAAGATCAATAATTTGAAATGGACAAAAAACAATGCAGAGAAAGAGAGAGTGGAAGAATAAGCGAGGGGCGTGGAGACCGTTTTTCTATTTTGGTTTTTAACCCCCACCTCTCCATCACTCCCTCTCTCACCTACAGATGAGAAAAACTAGTCCCTCAGGTGTCTGCCACGTCAGCCCTCTGACGCGTTCAATGACTTCTTATAACTCAGCCATTACAGCCCCCGAAAACAAACAACTGGATGTCGAACACATGCAGCATTTCTGTTGAATGTTCCTTTAAAGCCAGCCAGCTTGAGGCTGCGCAAAAAAAAAGAAAAAGAAAAAGAGGAAGAAAAAAAAAAAACAAGCGCCCCCTGAATCAGTAACTGTTAGAGGAGGCGTAGGAGCCTCGATGACACCTTTCAGCTGTGCTAGTTGGCTGATGCTTAAGCTACACGCTAACACACACACACACACACACACACACACACACACACACACACTGTTATTAGCCTGGTGTCAGCAGCACTAAATGGGCTGCAGATGTTAATGCACTGTTTTAGATACAGTGGCAGGAAAAAGAGGCAGAGAAGGACCCATTCAGACGCAGAATAACACAGGGAGATGAACATTCATTAGCAAAGAACACGCGGTGGATAATAATTCAGAGGTGATGCATTATAAACAGTACTGTTTAAACACACTGGAAATCCTAAAAACACACAGTGTGTGGCTTTTACTTCTGCCTCACTGTTATTTTTGCTCAGATCAGTCAGAGGAGGGTTTTTGTTCAAAGTGGGAAGGACATATGTGCCTCAAAGTTTCATCTAAGTGTTGAGCTTTAATAAAATACTGTCATTTACCCACCCATTTCTTTTTGGAGTCATTTAGAGTATTTCCAATGATATTTAGATTTGATGATATCCATTTAACAGCCAGTAAATGACAGAAACTTGACCATTTCTAAAATAACAGATGTTTAATAAGATGGACGACACTGTTACTATTCTCATTTGAGTACAGAGTTGTCTATAAGTTAAATTCAATGTGTAAACAGACTCTACTTGCTGTGTATCATAGTTTACTAAGGACCCCTAGTGCCCACCTATGTGTCCTTCACAGTGCCTGAACTAAAATACTTATTTGTGACGTTGTCACATACAGCATACATGCTTTGTTTTAGTATTCAGTCCTCTAATGTGGGCCACTGAATGCAGTTTTGCTAAAATCACATAACAATATAGTGTCTTTTTTTCTAGATAATAAATGAATGTTCTCGTCTCATTGGTTGAGCTTTTAAGTCTGTAAGGTGTTTTTAACTTGCTTTTGCAAAAGTTAAGTTCCTTTAAGAAAGGTTAAATTAAAATTATTCAAATAAAATAACTTTTCAACAAACTTTTTTCTGAAATAACTAGTCTATTTTCACTGCTGTTAGCTCCGCTGCTATCTGAATTCAGCAAAAAAACAAAAATCTGTGCGTTTGACTGCTCGTCTGTGCAAACTGTTACCGTACCAAAATTAATATCCTGGTGAAAGTTCGCTTAAATTTCATGAAATAATGTGTTCATGCACATTCAAACATAAAAATGCCCAAAAAGGCTGAAAAAACTTATTATGAGAAGAAAACAGATCTGAAGATCTGCTGAGGCTAAAAATATAGAGTGAATATATGTGAATATCTTCACAGAACAGTGAGATTAAAAGCAGCAGCACTCAGTACAGTTCAGTACAGTACAGTAAGTCTGGGAGGGTCTGAAAGGCCTCTGGGACCAGCCGGGCGGATCAAACAACCTCCCCAGTATCCCACCAGATGTCCTTACTGGGACGGGTTCAGATGGTCCCAGCGAGCGGCGAGGGAAAGGTCAGAGTCACACAGTGGGTTAAACTGGACCCATCATGACACTGGCTCCGGCTGCAGGGCCGAGCCCAGCACCGCCCTGCTCATCGGCAGGGATTATTTCAATTAAGGCTCACGCTGGCTGAACGCGGGATTACAACCGAGTTTAGAGTGGCAAGACACATGTGAACAACACATGGCCAGACAGTCAGCTCTGAGGGATTATATGTGACACACACTGAATCATAATTACCATAGAGTCATTTTCTGTCTAAAAAACGATAAATAAAACTATTTTTGTTGTTTTGTAATGTTGGTAAAGGTTATTTTATATACAGTGAGTTAAATTCTTTATATAATTGTATTTGCTTTTTAATTTTAATATTTATTTTACTTATGAATTATTATGAATATATTTAACTTAGCTCCATTTAACTCCATGTGAAGACAGCGAAGCTCAGACTTTTGACCTCTTGTGGGAGACACAAAAGAAAAAAACTGCCCCGAGGGATCAATAAAACTGACATCACTCTTATCAAAGCTACATCTTCAAATCTGTAAAGTGAAGGAGGGGGGATCCTCCCAGAGGGATAATTACCTTCCATCTTACCTACCGTCTCTTCTTCTTTGCTATTCATAGATGTTCTGCTGCTATTACTGGCAGAGATGAAAAGGAAGGTAAAAGCTGGTATCATATATTAGTGAGTGAAGAGCATCATGAGGATCATGAAAGGTAAAACCAGTCAATGAGAGACTATTAGCCTCTGCCCTCTGTGCTGTATGCATGGCATGATTTGGACATGAATAGCATTAGCGCCTGGCCGCCTTTAGCATTCAAGGCGCAGACCAGAGACTCTGTCTGGCATTTCACCTGCACGTGGTCCACATTGATTGAGATGCGTCGGAGGAGCCGGCGAAGACACGGCGAAGACTCACCTAATTGGGAGCAGTTGGCACTAATTCCTAATTCTCAGGGACGCCCACATTTCAAAGCAGCACCAGGATCAATTACGGACCGGTAATGTGTCTCATTTTCATACAAGGCGGCAGTCTTGGGTTGGAAAAATCAGATATCGGCCATCGTCCACTCAGCAAGGGGAGAATCACACTGGAGGGGAACTCAATATGATGTTCAGTTGTTCAGGGCAGATTACACAACCAATACTTTTGTCTACCTCGTATTTCTCCTTAAAATTTTCAACTTTAATTGTCAGTTACAGTCTGTGTAAATTACTGCTAACGATCACTGTGAAATAATAATTAAGTACACCAAATTATTTCAGCCCTAAAAGATATTTTTCATGACAATATGCATTTGATTTTCATAATTTGCAGCAGATTTTTATTCCAGCTTGTTCTCTGTTTTTATAATGCACCTCCATGATGCAGCCTGACATGGTTGATTTGTAATAAAAGCCGTGCACCTGAGAATCCAAAGCGTAACCGACTCGCTGGCAGCGTTTCCCTGCTCAGCTCAGACTCTGACAGCAGCACTTTAAGGTAGAGTAAGGTACACCCCTGCTGCTTTCTCAACGGCACGCTGTTTGAAATATGAATGAACAGCCAGTCTATACATCATGTTAGCTGACATGTTGTATTAAAATTTATGAACAACTTCATCAAAAAGCACTTTCTGCCAGACAGATTTGCCCTGACATCAGAGTTACACGGCTGGTTGGAGCCTCAGATAAATGTGTGTGTATGTGTGAGTGTCAATGGCTAGGTGTGAAATCGTGTGTAATGTGTGCGTACGCTGTGCTCTGAAGTCTCACAAAACCAAAGACTTCATTATCTATCCAGATCCAAAAATCCAAAATCTCAGAGAATCTGCTAAATTAATTGATACAAGTGAACAAAACTCAGTGGAAACTAGTTAAGCATTGTGTTTTTTTCTATATCTTTGGGTTATGAAATAATACCTGCTGCAGACTGCTGAACCCTGAAAAGGGGGCAGGTTTTCCAGGTCAGCGTGCCATCTGTCAGCGCAGCCATCGCCTGTTCCTGCACATTAGCTCCTGATTGGCTGGAACCTGCCCGGGGTGGGCGGGGCCACTCACAGCCTCCCTGCTGGGACCCAGCGGAGGCCGTCACACGCAGACACACTGAGTGTAGCTGAGGAGTTAAAGGGACAACATGCTCACGCTGTGCACGCCTCCCACAAGTGTACGGATATAGTATATACACATACAAACTGGTGACATGAAATTATAAAACAATGCCTGCAAGAACACAAATGCATCAATATAAAAGCAAAAACACACGCACATAAGGTTTCTAAACCCAAAAGTCATCATATACAAACAGACTGATATATAATGATATGATTAAACAAGAGTTAAGTTAGATTTGGAGCTCATCTCTGTAACCTTATTGTAAGGTTTTCAGCACATGCTAGCTAAGGGCAGGACAGACAGTGTTTGGTTTTTGACAGATGGCATCTTATTTTTGACCAAACTTCATGAAAAATCTGCTTTAAATCTGTGGATTTCCATGCATGTAGCTGGACCTCTATTGCATTTGTTCTTCTTAGTGCTTTAGACACACGGCCTGTTGTATAAGCACTGAAGAGCAGAGACGAAGGTCAAATGATAGATAACTGTGCAGATTATTATTCTGTAACGTATAAAAAAACAGAGGCTCCATCCATGCCTTTCTCCTTCCCTCACTCATCCCCCCTTCCTCCCTTGCTAGTTCAGCTGTCTGGTCAATGGGACCAGGGCAAGGAGCCAAGCATGAACAGCCAAGCCTCCCCCCCCTCCTTTCCCATCCAGACGGCCTCCTGTTCAGCTGCGCCGCTCGCTGCAGGTTCCAGCCAGGTCAGATGTTCAACACGAGTGACAACATGTTCGCTCCTCACCGCTGTTTACCACGCCTGGCTGTCAGGTCCAACACAGACAGAGAACTCACAGCGATCTCACCGTTAAGTTTGGTTTTCAAGCCTCTCGAGATGCATTTACGACACAAAATCTCTCTACCAAAACCTAATGAAGTCCTGCTAATTAAACGTTAACTCATTGCAGGGTTTATAGACTTGCAGTGTTGAGGATCCTCCATGATAACACAGTGTGTCTGCACACGCCCTGCTCTGGAAAGTGAGTTCTTAAAAACCATGGCAGTAAATCCAAAGCCAAGACAGCAGAACCTAACTGTGAGACAAAAGTCGATTCTACAGTCATTTAATTTGTTTTACTTTTAATCATGCACTCTGACTTTTAACATCTTCGAAATTCAGACAGGTGGTGGAAATGTGGAGAACCAGAAGGTACAAGGTCACTCTGGGCTAGAAATGAGCAGTAAAGGTATCCTGTACATACAGATACTCAACTTCAACTACTGTAAAAGACTTAAATGAAGAAAATTACAGCTTTTTAAGGAGCTTTCTGGTCACATAAAAAACATAACTGAATCAAAGAACCTAAAATGTAGGAAAGACAAACATCTGAGGTCACATTGTGAAAATCATCAAGAGAAAACTAATAAGTAGACCTTCAGGTCAAATTCAAATGAGAAAGTTGACACTGTTATACATGTTAAACTTTAACCTGCAGTATATTCTGTATATTAACTGCTCTTTATGCTGCACTCTACATCCAGTGTTGTGCATTTGATGAATATAAATCATCAGTCATTTTTGATAATTATTTTCAGGCTTCGAAGAGACAAAAAGTCCTGCTTCTACTGTGACTTTAAATTGTGCTTTTTACAAGGATTTAAAGTGCCTCACAATAAATTACGTCAAGCAAACTTCTAGCACGGAAAGAAAATGCCAAACATGCAGACAATCACGTTTTCTTTGGGCAATGACACACTGCACAGCAGAGAGATTCCCAGTGGCCTGAGTGGACGAGTTAAAGGTGCAGAGCTCCGACGCTAGCCGCCCAGGTGCAGAGCAGATAGGGTTGCAGCGCATAAACGGCTAATTCCGGCACGGCTGTGGGAACGCCAGCTGCCCCCGTATTTCTCAAAATCTGAAATTGTTTTGGATTCGCCCGCCAACAGAAGGACTCGACATGCAAGAGTGAAAGCAGCTCGTTTCCTGTGTCTTCCCACGTCAATAAAATAACCGCTCGGTACCGTGGCGAAACCTAACTTCTGTTCTCCAGCCTCCCCTACTCACCCCCCGCCGCCTCCCCCCCGTGTGTTTGATAGATGATACCAAATGCATTTGAGCTTTATCAAAGCGGGAGGACTGGAGCAGAAAATATGCATATGTTTGACCATTAAAGTCTCGCACAATATTGACTGTACTTTTCCAGGAGAGTCAAGCGCGTTTAGCACATTCCTGCTCAATGTATGCAACCTTTAAACCTTCTGCACACTTGTTTCTGCAAATGAGAGCGCTCGCAGTTAAGAGACGTAACGAGCTGCACTTTCCACACAGTCCAAGCAACCTTTAAACCTCTCCAAACTTGCCTTTGCTCGGCTGCTGCAAACACACTTTTAGAGCTCATTTCAAAAACATGCTGGTGTGTTTGGGAAACCAAATGATTATTATGGAGCACATACAGTGGATCGAGGTTAAAGTGCTCTTTTGTTAAGAAAATCTGCAGCAATTTCCTTTAAAAGTTTTATTTAGTGTGGAAAAAAACATCACAGTTCAGTTATATATTAATCTTTTTAATATGAGTAATTTTTCTTTAAGTTTTAATTCTCATCTATGTATTTATTTCTGTATTATGCACTATTAATGTTACTCAAAATTTTTCAAATTTTTTAAACAATTATTTAGGCAGTCTATGTGGTCATTATTAATTTTTTAGTTGTAATATTTATTCTTATTTTTGAATATTGTTTACTTATTACTATATTTACATTTATGTCACCTTAATGTTTAGCCGAAATATATTTGGTTATATTTTTGCTTATTATTATTGTACTTTAATTCCCTAATTATTTGTGAAATCAACAACACTTTTCACACCTTTTGCACCGACACCTGAGTGCTGTGTGTGACACAGCTAACTCCAGCAACAGATGCGTCAACATTCAACACTGTCGATGACACTGAAACAAACCGACTGTCGATGTCGTTTCCGCGGCAGCTTGTGAATTTTTGGCGGGCAGATGTTCCCCGTCAGGCGTCGGTCGACCTGCGAGACGAGATGAAACAGTTTGGATGCTGCCTGACCCACGGAGGGAAAAAAGACTGAGGAGGACGACTCGTCCTGGTGGCCTTCAGGAAGATTTTTGAGTTGCAGACGGACGGATGTGGAGTGAGATCAGCAGAATGGCATCTGCTTTACACACACACACACACTGCTTAGATATTAGTATTCAGACCAGAGCTTCAAATGAACAGCTTTTCTGTGTATTTTTAAGTAGCGAGGGAGCAACTTCACACTGAAAATACCCCTTAACCTCTTTGACTTTTCAATAGTTCCATCACTAAACGTCATGTTGAGCTTTATTTGTGTTAAACTGTTCAAGAGACATTCAATATTTGCACACTGCTCTCTTAAAGCAGAGCATCATGGAGAACATGCTGATCAACACATGGGGCTGCAGGTAAATCCAGGCAGGGATTTTAACACCTGGCTCTTCTATAACTTAAAAATGAACTTCAGGTGATAATTGAACTCCACTTTCTTTCCTACCAATTAGAGACGTCAGTGGTGGCAGAGCACCACATTGCACTCTTGGACCTTCGTCAACGGGGTGATGAGGCGGCTCTCAGCTCGTGTGAAACGGTGCTGGCAGTCTCCGCCGCTTGCATTCATTCCCCATATAGACCCTCCCCCCCCTTTTTTTGCAGTTTCCTCCCCCGGCGATGCAGACAGCACAATAGTCTCACTGAGCGGTGACGATTAACACATAAAAGCGACACGGGGAATCTCGCTGCTAGATACCAGCGCACATGAGAGGGCAAAGCATTCATACCATGCCAAGAACTTCAGTGGGAGCCCCTTCTATCTGATTGGTGATCTTTTGTTTTGGCGTCGCCCTCGATTTGGGGAACGTGCCCAATCAGATTACAGAGAGGAAGGCAGAGTGAGAAGACAATCGCTGTTTTCTATTTACCCCGTCAAACTTCACTTAAGGCAGAAAAGTGCTACAACTTTCACCCCCCTCGCTCTCAAACATTCAGTTTGCACAGATGTGCTCAGATACTAAAGCTGTACTAATCTGAGCACAATTCTTAAATCCCTGTTTTTAATCTGAAACGTCAACCACAGATGACAGGTAATCTAAGGGAACCATTTCAAACACATACATGAAGACAAATGAAGGCACACTGCTCAAAATAAGATACACTAAGATGATAAAAGACTAATAAAAGAATAATAAAAGACACAATAAGAGGAGAGATCATCTACATTTTGATCGCAGAACATAAAAACCTGAGCCCTTTTTTCAGATGAGGTTTCCTAGAACAACAGGAACCTGGAACGACCAAAAAGGTTTCACTCAGGAAAAAGACTTAAGAACAAATAAAAGCAAAAACCTTAACTTAAAGCCAAAATGATGTACACCTCTGCGAAGTGTTATGATAATATAGGATGAATCAGAAAACTGAGCAGAATATATCTTTATTATAATGATACTGCAGGATAAGACAATAAGTTAAAACATTATTAAATAAGTATCATTTTGTAATGACTTTAGACTTTTGGAAAAAAAAAAAAAGAAGGTCGGTCAGTTGTGGCTTTAAAGATGTAATTCCAGTGTTTACACGTGTTTGATGAGCAGAATAAATGAAAAGCCTGTGATCTGGATCAGCAGCAGTTTCTTTTCTTTCTGTTTGGGTCTGACTTTCAGTTCTGCTGTGAACTGGATTTAAGGTAAGATGTCATTTTATAACCGCGTTACTAAAATAAAATGTCACTTTATGGACAAAAGAGTATTATGTGTGATGAAGCCTTCTGTTTGACTTTAAATGTATACATTTTATAAAGCTGCTTTGAAGATAAGTGGAGACATCCTTCTGCAGATCTGGATTTATCAGACTCTAATTGATGGTTGTTGTTTAATGTTAACAAAATGCTTCTGTTGTTTTCATACTTTGCTCTTTAATCATTGCTCTTTTGGGTGCAGCTGAATCCAATCAAAGTATGGCATGAATAATCTAATAATTTAAGTTCGATACAGCAACTTTAGGTGGGAAGTCATGAGTTTTCCTAAAAAATTATTTTGCATTAAATGGCAAAAAAAATGTAATAATATAATATAATATATAATAATATAATGTCAAGCTGGCTTGTTTATTTTATTTTACATTTCAAGTTTTAAAATTAAATTAAAATCAGATTGACCAGTATGTGTTTGTGTTCAGTGTTAATATTTGCGTCTATTGTTCACAGTGAATTTGTTTTTTTTTTAAAAGGTCAAACACGTTGACCCTGAAGTAAGCAGTATTAATTTATCGTTTGAACTCAGAGCAGACCCACACAGGTGTGTCTAACTGATGCTGGGTCACACATAAAAAAAAAATATATATAAATATAACTATCTTTGACTTAATGTTACATTGGTTGGCTGTTAAATACTATCACTCGGGGCCTAATGATCCATACTGTGGCATTTTATTGTAAATTTGTAATAAGTCAATAACTCAATTTTAGCTGCATAACAATATGATGCAGTTGAAATTATAAATCAATAAAGAATAAAGGCCATCCATCTTTAAACTGAGAACAACTTTGACAGGAGAGAGTTGTGCTTATGGCAGAGATTTTAGACATGATAAAATTTAAAAAAACGCAGTTATCATATTAAAACATGAGCAGAATAAAGATAATTGATTATTATGTGGCATGGATGAAAGCATTATTTTAATAAAAATAACCTGAGAACAGTATTTGTGTGACTTCCTCAGATTGGAAAAATATTATTAATATTTTGTGCGTGCAGCACTGCACACGTTTGTGAGTCTACAATATGATATGGATAATATTTTGGTTTAATTTTGGAAACAGAGTATACTTTATCAGAAAACACAAATTAAGGATATTTGACACGAGAGCTTAAAACGGTTCACTTGAATAACTGGAGGAAAAACATCTATATTTGAAAAGGAGCATTTGAGGTGTTGAAAATGATGACAGTTCTCGTCCATATTTTGTTAATGATTATTCTAAATATCCACGATTTATATTCTGAGAATATTCCCCTCATTAAGGAGAAAAAAAACCCTTTTGATATTTCATTTAGATCATCATAGGACACCAAAACTGCCCACTGAAACCCTTCTGGTGAAATTATTTAAGAGCTGGAAGCGCTTTAAAGCTACAGCAAAACAGTGAAACTCTTTATTCATTCATCACTGTGTTAAAATCAAATATAAGTTTACTAAAAATACCAGTCTGTTTTTAATCTTGCTATGATGCCAGAGGAGCCTGCTTTGTATCTGATGTGTAATAAAAAATAATCAACATATCTAGCGTGAGAGAGGGGAGGCTGAGCAGACACAAAGTGAGAGGAGGATTTTAAACTGCAGGGTGCAGCAGTCGTCTTCCAAACAGGACGAGCTGGAAGCAGCCACAGAGACGAGCGGAGAGCTGGAGGTGGAGGAGGTGGAGGAGGCAGAGCGAATCGAGGCCCGAACACAAGAACCACTGACGCTCCACAATGTGGAGGAAGGAGAGGAGGGGGAGATGTGTAATTACAGACTACACACCAACACCCCGTCGTATTTTACATTACTTCACGTCATGGAAAAATATTAGATGAGGATTGTTTTTATCCGCAGACAGAAACACGTCGAGGGGGAAATCCAGGCCAGTGATGCGGGATGGGAATTTGTTCCCACACGCTAACAGGCCACTTGACCACTTAAGTTGCAGTGATTACACCGTTAAGTGATGCGAACCTTCCGCCAAACCACGGCGTCACGCGCAAGCAGCCAATCACAGGGTGAGGTGGACGTCTGGCGTTTTTGAATGGCGATCAGGACGCCGTCACATTAATGAATCTGCTGAATGAAATCACAAAGCTGTTTAGCATTTTCTGTCTGTTATGGTCTGATGTTCTTTTACTAATCTTACAGTCAGTTTCTCAATAAAAAAAAGTCTCTCATCACGTTTACTTTCTTTGGAGAACTCAACCACTTCTCAAGAACATTTTGCATTTGCAGAGGCAGCTAAAACACTCCGACATGTTGTGATGTACAGTATATAGTAGACGTATTGAGCTGCTAAAGGGTTTAGCATAATGGCAAACATTTTTTGGAGGCCCATATGGCTACAATTTCTCCGATCTGTTATTATATGAGGGTGGAGAGTCTTAGGTTTTCACCACACTGTCACTGAAACCCTCAAAATTCTCAACTGCAGATTGCTGAAGCTCTGTGGGGTCAACAGTTCAGCTACAACTACAGCACAGTACTGACGCCAAATCACTTCACAAAAAAGGCCCATAAACAGTTTCCTGAGTTCTACAAGGTTCGGTGGAAAACTCCAAAACGTCAGATTAATTCAATGATTGAATTCCTGCAAAACAATCAACAAAAATTAATAATTTCTAATCAGAATGACGAACAATTTTCAGTTGATTAAATGGAGAAATAATTTTAGCTAGTTGGATTTTATTTAGCTGGAAGCTCTGAACAATTCACCTACATAAACGGTACTGAACAATTTTAATCATGGCTGAAGTCTCCACATAATCAATGATTGGTAATCACATTCTACGGCTGTTTCTGTATTTCAGAGGAATACAAGCAGGTAGTCACTAATCTGTATGGATTCAGCACATTCAGACACACAAAGCTTTCCAGGTGTTTGCTTTGTGGATGTGTTGCAGGTTGTTTACTGCTCATCTGATCAGTGAAAGTGTTTAGAGCGAGACTGGAATCAAACCAGCAAATGTACAAAGTTAAAGTGGGCCTGAGGTTACTGATTTGGATAATTTTACATCAAATATTGGGACTGCGTGCCTTCAATCATGAGAAACTCAATGTGACACTGACGCTAACTCTAACTATTAGTCCATCGTGCTTCTTATCTTTCCACTGACAGCTTTGTATGGAAGTCCAGAGGTGACATGAGCCAACTCAAATCATTACATTCAACAGTAATTTAATTTGTAAATGTATGTGCATGAGTTACAAAAGAAATAACATTCTGCACTATTTGACAAAAACATGCTGCCAAAGTTCAATTCTAGTATTATATTCCAGCAAAGTTTAATGTGCAGGTTAGTCAGTAGCCATATCGCAGTTTCATTTATAGTTTCAAATCAGAAGGAAACCTAAATAATAATAATAAATGAATCTGAGCATTTGCTTTAAATTTGAAAAAAGTACTGGCAGCTTGGCGGTTGTACTTGTGTCATGGGGTTGATTTTTAATTTAGACAGACATGCAAAGACAGACAAAGCATGTGGCTTTATGTAATAAATTCATAATTATTATGAATGCTTTTTCTCTTTAATGCCTGTGGACAGCAAAGACGTGACGGTACCCCCCCTTGTTTTTTTTTGTTAACATAAGACACACTAAATGAGACCGTCTTGCAATGAGCACAGCTTGTCAAATGTGCTTCTAATAAAAGAGAAAAATGCAATTAAAACACTAGTGAAATAAACAAATGAGCTTTTACCGCAGAGCTTTTTCACCTGCTTTTGAAAGTAAAACTAAAAATAAACACCACTGAATTCCTGCTTTGAAATGAATAATAACCCCTTGTTATACATCATGTGCACATATGGGAAATGAAGTTTCAATTTGATTGAATGCTTTCAATTTAAAGTCATTCCTGGACCTCCATACCCAAAGGCACACACCACATATGAGAACATCCTTTTTCTGCTTTTTCTTACCTTTTCATCTTCTCACTGTCGAACCAGCACCTGAAAAAGACAAAAGGTAGAGTCTAAGTACACAATCTGTAAATGACAGTGACGTCCACAGCGGCTGTCACATGAAGAAGACATATTAGTAAATAACAGCGGGTTGATAACGGTGAAAACGCACTATCAAATGTACTTCATAATGCTTTATGGCTGCCATTCGCTGACATTTATATATCACTTTTTAGTGGTGGGCCAATGAAACGCCGGCTTTGAAATAAAGTCGGCCATGATTCATGTCTCTGCTGTGTCAGTCTTACATTAATATTATGACCATATCCATCATGTCGGCCATCTATAATGAACAGATGCTGTAAAACACAATTTGGCATGACAAGAGGGAGAGGTGGAGGGAGAGCGTTTCATTGATGGCAGTGTGTCGGCCAGTGAAGCTCTAACCAGCAGGAATCTGCAGAAATCACACATTTTCTTTTATTTTCTTTCATGAAACGTAACAAGTTTTGAAAGAGACACAAAAGAAAAGCACTTCGGCGTTTTCAGTAGAATAAACCCTCATAAAAAATAACAGATTAGGAGAAAAGATGAATGATTTACACACCTATGGAAGCAGTTATACACCGCAATGGTCACTGAGATGCTGCTGAAGGTGATGTACATTTGTTTTATCTTTGACTGTGAAAAAATTATTTGGTGACTGAAGAGTTCAACTTTGAGGAGAGGGCTTTGGTTTTCGTGTATATCGTGATAATTCGTCTTCATGAATCATCTCGCAACATAAGATGAGTTATCTTATGTTGCTGTCAGTGAGTGTGAGGCAACCAAATACAGAGCGACTGGTGCTGAACTACATAAGGTTTACAGAGTATGGGAATGGGAACAGGTGAGCAGGTGACTGGGTCTGGAGGTCAAGGGGTTAATGCAGTGCACAAGAAAAAAAAAATAAAAATCAGAGAGCATCTGGTGGACAGGAGGAGAATGGCAATGAATGAGTTAGAGGAAGTGGGAATGTGGCTGCAGGGCGAGGTTGTGTCTCAATTACATAACTGATGTTTCATGGCATTTTAAAGACTGTTTCCATGAAGCCAGTCATAACAGCAAACTATGGGTTTGTGTCAACTTTATTTTGCATTTGAATCGTGGGGTCACTTGCAATATGCAGGTATGAGTTTCTGAAATAAATCATGTCAGCTCAGTATTCACATATGTGACAGCCTTGTCTCCATCATGAACCTTCCCATACAGAAAACTGAGAACAGAACCTTCACATCACACCCGACACCAAAAATACTCTCCGGCTACTGCACTATATTTGACCAGCAGTGTACTATTTTGTGGCCAGGCCACATGCTGTGGTTATAGGTGTCTTCTATCATCCTACATCGTGGGCAGGAACTGGGTATTTTTTTCATGTCTTAAACTGGGAGACATTCACAGTCAGTGCTGCCGAACAAACAGATTCTTACAGCATTTTGCCAGATTTGACGCCACGTCTCAGCTGTGCTTTCTCCACCGAAGTTGTTCCCCTGCATCTGTTTAGTAGCCGGTGTAATAACGCAGGTGGTGGCAATCAGCACAGACTCTAATATTTTGAAGAGGAATGGCTGTTTGTGTGTGTTTGTGCTTCGGAGAATGGCCAATAAAGCTCAATTGGGCTTCTAAAAATGAAGTGTGAGTAAAAGCAGAGTCTGTTTTAGGGGAGAAATGACTGGAGACATTTTAGTCTTCTTCTTAATACTGAAGGGCAAAAGCTGCCGTGTATGCTTCCAAATTTATACCTGATGAGACGCATTTCATACAAAAATGTCCATGAAAACTTTCAGTTCAGGTGAGCTAAAGGGTAAAATATGGACAAATTGAAGCCTTTCTGTGAAAGCAAGGAAAAAGTGCCTCCAGGTAAACTCAAACCATCCAAATAATCTAATTATGTGCCAGTTTCCACCTTCTCCGTGTCTAAATCCAACCCCTAACCCTCACACGGTTCATTCTCATATCAGCAAAACTGTTTGGCTCTTAAAACGCACTATTTCAAAAATGCTAATTTCCTCGATGTGTTTTGCGACTGCGTCCTCAGCGCTGACGGAGGTGCATATTCCCCCCCGCTTCTCGTGCACTTTCATTTCCCCTCTCGCCCCGTTGAAAATTACACACAGCCTTGTTTTGTATGCAAAGATACCTCCCTTGCTCAGGGAAATTTTATTTGTATGCCGTCTTTCCTGCTAATGCAACAAATGAGAAATGGCGATCCGGGCCTCAGGAAACGCTCAGGCCCGGCAACTGGCACTGTGATGTTTGAGTATAAGCCTCTCCTATAAAATAGCGTGTTGATTCTCCATACCCCAATATTGACCGACCGTCTCTGTTTGATGTATGCATGCCACCCCCCATTCATGAACTCCCCCACTGCCATGCAAACCCACTGTTTGGGCTTAACTTGTTAGTTATGCTTCTGGAATAGCTGCTTACGCCCCAAGATATTAGTGTACGATCGACTGTTATGATGGACGGACCGACCGTCTGTCTGCCTGTTTGCAAGCGCTCGCTGACGGGTGACGGATGTACTGCAGCATCTCATCGCGCAGACTTTGTCATGTTCATGTGTTTACACTGGAAGGCATACACACAGCTCACTTTTACCAGGACAAGTATTTTGTTCAATGGAGTTTCTGATTTATTGAATTAGGAATTAAAACGCACACACACTCTGCTAAGCTTGGTTCACATTTGGATATAATTACTAAACCTATGTTTGGCTTGTTAACATGCTTTTGACAATCAGAGCATCATTTGTTTTGATTTCATTGCTTAAAAGGCTCACCCGAATTTGAAATACTATTATTAATTTCAGCCTCCATCACACGTTGTTTGTATTGCTGACAGTATTGAAAATAACTTCAACAGAAACATGGTCCTTGTTTCTCAGCATTTGCATGAAACCAACCTTTAGATAACCTTGACTGTTAACTACTGTTTGTCATTTAGGTTTCTTCCTCCATCACACTGAGCCATGATTATCTGCAGTACGAGTGACAACAAAAATGCAAAAATAGTGTCATGAAAATCTCCACACAACAAGCTCATTCTGTGCTTCCCCTATGGGACAGAGAGCTGTTATTAAAGCAGAAATATCAACATAACAGATAGGTATCTTCTTCAGATTGAAGATAATCCCCACTGAGATATCGAGAGCTGCTGCTGCAGAGATATCTCAACAGGAAAATATCCTTGTTTACTAAAGTGGCTGAACAGTGGATACCTAATTACTCCGAACTGGGTCAGAAATCTGCTACAGAGTAATCTAATTGAATATTTAATGCTGCATAAGAAAAAACACACTGTGCAGTATTTCTCTGTTTTTACCTTCGCTCAAACTCCTCGCAGACTTCCTGCCCATCTGTAATCTGTTAATCAAATCACCTGATGAGAGTTCTGCTGTCTGGTTGTGATAAAGAAGCAGAGAGGATCTATTAATAGATCAGTTGACTTGTGGCCTGCAGATGACAGGAAGAGAGGCCTGTCATGAGGAATGCCTTAGTTATTATCCATCCAGGGAGGAAATGAATTTCTTGTGATTTTTCAGAAACGCTGCCCGTGGGCACGCAAGCGCCGCCGCTTCAAGGCTCGAGCAGAAAGACAGAAATAGACAGGAGAGTCAGTTGTTGATGATGATGATGATGAGCGCTTTCCTGGTTTGATGCGTCCGTTGCACAGAGGATCTGTCTCAAAGAGGTTGGACGAGGACAGGCTCGTGTTTAAAAGGTTTGGAGGATGGAGCGAGCTTCAGTGTGGGAGGCCCTGCCGTCTCTCTGGACCGTCTTTGTGAAGTCCAAGAACGTATTGTGTTGTCATTTGATGTTCCTGCTGGAGAGCGATGAAGAAGCCCCATCAGCTTGCTTTGAACGCGTCCCTCAATGTGACAACTTTTCAACGATAGATTCCATCTTTGATAAACGCAGCCAAACCTTGAGCTAATGTATGTTGATGGTTTCATAAGCTGAATCAGTATGGTGGAGGTTTTATCCAAGCTGTAATGAGCTGTCCTCCTGCAAAACAGCAGCAATTATTGATGGATTTACTCTGAAATGTGACGTTTTTAATGGACAACGACAAACTTGTAGCCTTTTAAATATTCAGAGTGCAGTTCATTTGTCCTTTCTAGTAAACTATTGTTCCTTGATACACTTGGCTTTAATTGGTGTTGAGTTCTCTCCATTGTCAACGGAGCAGGGTGGGGCTGTTCACACCGAAATTACAAACTCGATTACCATGATAATAAAATGTGTCCACTCGGTAAAGAGACCATGTGGTCTATGAAAGGACGGCCAGTTCCGCCAGCTCTTATTGGTGTAGTCTGGTTTGGCTGCAGCTCCCCTTGTTCTTGGAACCGGTATCAAATGGCACATGAACACTATAATCGGAGCAATTTTCCAAACATCTTCAACTTCCACCGCACAGAAATGGCTCCAGGAGTGCGGCAACAAAACCGGGCCTTATGTCAACTTCTGATTCCAAAACGTTAATGATCTAGATCAAAAGGAGCTTCACAGACAACTTGCTTTTGTGTTTTCCGAGTCCTTTTCAAAAGCCGCCTTTGAAGGTTGAATACATGCCCAGAGAATGGTTTGATTAAACAGGTATGTGGGATGGTTAAACATATTGAAGACACTAATTACTACTGAACGCTCTGTGGTGTGCGGCGCTGGATGAGGATGTGGAGGAGAGGCCGCTGGGCTCAGACAGAAAGTCATTTTTGAATTTGAGTCTATCCAACGAACAGAATCTAGATTATTTCATATGAAATTAATGTCATTTGCCTTATTTTCATAACGGACAGGGAGATTTTTCTGCCCTGCAGCCCACGTCAGCTTCTGTGGAGCAGAGACTCACTACACTAAAGGAAGATAAACACTTAGTTATATCATAATTTTATGTTTTTCCACACTTGTAATATTAACAATCAGGGTAATCTTTGGTTGGATTCACCCACAGCTGGAGTCCAGACGATCCCTCAGTCGTCTTGTGTTGTTTTTACTGGAGTCCTCTCTTGAGCTGCAGTCAGCTCTTGATTAAGTTTTGCAACCAAAACTCAATCCTTTGTTGGGACCCATTAGGTTTCAGTCCTTCTGCTGTAGGAAGGCTTCTTTGAAATAATTTCATAAGAAATATGCTTTTGCATTTCTGCAAATGCAGAAAATGACTCCATGACTCCGCCCGTGTCACACTTGTGACCTTTCCACACCAACCAATGATTAGTGAGGTGTTTACAGCCTTATGTTGACCTCCTGTACAAACCATACATGAGTAGTGACATTAAATGACTACACATGAATGCACAGTTGTGTAATTATTCATAGTTTGGAGCCATCTTGATTTAAATAAATCATAGGTGAGTCCATCCTCTGGCTGCCCTTGGCATTTGACTTTGGTTTAGGTCTCTGTTTGCACGATTTCTCTGCTGTGATGTGGACCGAGAACACTTTTGACACATCTCTCGAAACACACTTCTAATTTGTCCCTCAGGCGCTGGTTATGACGCGAGCTGACACTGAGGTCTGACAACATGACTTCTTTCCTCCTCTGGCCAAAGCTGCCGCAAAGCTGCAACCTCGCCTGCCTCCAGACCGGAGAATCGGGGTGTCTTACAATTGAGCTGTTCCTCTCCCCTCCCCTCCCCTTTTGGGACATCGGTTCGAATTAACGCCACCGCCGCCTGACTCTTAAGGCATCGCCGCTGACAGCTGGAGCCCTCACACACACCAGGTGCTTCTGTCTTCACCGAGGTGCCTATGACACCTACCTGTTTTTTAGCCTCCGACCTGTCAAGGGAGCCAGATTTAATTAACGTAATGATCAAAGCAGGAAAAGCAAGTTTAGCCCTGAGGTAGCAATCCCAGTGAGCCGTGTGCTCGCTTGCTAATTATTTAGCATTAAGGTAGACGGCACTTATGCATACATGACTACTTCAAAGATTTGATTGGGTTTGGTTCGTTACAACAGCAAAGCGCCCGGAGGAGCCAGTGGTGACATCAAAACATCAGTGCGGATAAATCTGCTGGTGTAAAGCGTCTTGCTCTCAGCCACCAGGTAACCTTTCTTTATCCTCTCTGACAGCGCCTGTTCACAACAAACATCAGCTGTGTGAATTTAAATGAAGGGACGTGGGGGCAAGTTCAGGATGCGATGACGAGGGAGATGAAAGTTTTATTTTCAGGCACTGAGAGGAGAGGCTGAGCACCCTGACTGCAGTTTAAGGTGACCCTGAGGGACGGCACGCCGCTGCCACTCCTCATCAACGACACCCCAAATGAACTGTAAAGGAAGGATAACGAAAATAAACCAAGTCAATTCATTATTCCTTACATTTCTTTTTGGTTCTGCCATTATTTGAGGAATATAAAGAATATTTCAAAATCCACATTGCATTAATATAAAGAACCAAAACATTCAGTTTTAGGTTGCGTTACCAACATTTTGCTCTTTGCTTTTTGCCTAAAGTGGAAAATTATTTTCACAAATTGTACCATCTTCAAAATCAGGTAACGAAGTTCCATCAAAATATAACTGTAAGGCAGCTGTTCACTGCTGCTGCTTTCACACAAACTTCGGTTCATTGGTGACAAAAAGTAAATTTATTTCTTTCTAGTGGGACTTTTACTGATCAGTGATTTGACTCGGAATAAGATTAAAGTAATCTAATATTTGATCTAATTCACTTTTGGAAGATGTGTGGTTTGATTAGACAGAAACTCTAAACAGAACGGACATTCGTGGAGTCCAACGAACGCCCTGTGTGCCAGCAAGCACCGTTTCTGCTGTTGCCAGGAAAAACTGTTTCTGTCCAAGGCTATTTCAATGACAAATTCAACAATTCTCCCTGTAATTTTGGACAATATCAACCTACATTTGCATAAAAGAAATTGTTCACGTTAGTCCATGTGCCAGAGATCTGATGGTGTGTTGCAATCCCAGTGATCGCCAGCAGAGTCTTGTGCAGTTTTTTCTGTGAATTCAGACGACAGCATTCTCTGGCTTGAGAAATCTTGACTATTTGTGTAGACTGATACATTTCCCTTGAGAGAAAGATCTTTCAGTGGCATTTCAACAATTACTTATGCTAACGTCTTTTCGCTTACTGGACGGTCAGGTGTCTATTTCTGCCTCAGGAGTGCAGTCACATCTCATCAGTTTTTTTTTGGAAAAAACCTCTGTGCCTGCAAGAAATCCTCAGCTGAGATTCATCCTCCCTTTGTGTCGAGACACGTTGAATCTTTCGCCAGGGCCCAAAAACAAAAGCCTGTTTTTATGTGTTATCTAGATCCACGGTTGTCGCTATTTCAGAAGTACTAAGAAGAGGAGATTCGCTAAGGTGTGGGAGAGAATCTAAGGGATTTCAAGGACTTTAAGACAATGACCATAGCCCATTTCAAACATTCTGGCCGAATGACTGAAGCACATTCAGTATAAGAGGCCATGTAATTACGAGTTAAATGCATTCTGCAGTTGTCTCGTTGGATGAGTAAAAGCAGGCCTCCGGCCATAAGCATAGCCGGGTCTTTCCCTCCGGTGTACGGCATGAATAGACAAGAGGAGAACAGGCCTCAGACTGACACACAGAGCTCTCATTGAATCATGTGAAGTAAGACGGGGAATTTCTGATAGCCCCCATCTTGGTGCGCAGACGTAGAGACAAAAGACCTCACTGTCTGCTGCCGTGGAACTGCGATTTACCTCCAGGCACTGCCAAAAAAATAAAAAGAGAAAGAAACGACCTCCTGGTTTTGGGACCTGAGCGGTTGCCTATTGTTCCACTTAAAATGAAAATCCCCTCTCCTCTGTTGGGGCCTCCAGTAACCTGTTCACAAGCAGCTGGTGACCACCTGTGGAGCAAGTCAAATTAGGGAAGGATTCCTACTGTTTCTGCTTATTGTCTGCAGGTTTTTGTGTGTGCTTTGGTCCAGCATGGTGGCGGTGGAGGTGTGTCCACTGGCAGGACAGCTAGTGGCTCCTTGGAGGTTTTTGTTTTGTTGCTGAAATCATCAGGTTTTCCTCCTTTTTGGCAGCAATAGCACAGCTCTGGTCATGTTTGGTTGCTTGTGTTGTACTGCTGATTGTTCCTTGTGAAGGGATAATTGTTTGGTACAGTGTCGGACACTTATGAAGACATTCAAGAGGTGATTATGACGGTTGATGAGGTGAAATCTCGCTCTTATTTTATTCCAGCAGCTGTAAGCATAAACACAAATTCTTGGTGGAACTACAGACACTAATGCTCTGGCGTGATCTTTAAATCTAAAAAAAAAAAAAGGAGATGGAAATGAGTAATGACCTCTGTCCATTTTCCCTGAAATTATCCAATTTGGCCTTTCTGAGATGCCATAGCCTGGGAGACGAGAATTCCTTTTTCATCCGAACAAGAGGTGCTGTTGTTTGACGCTGTGACCATTCGGCACACAGATAGAAAGCAGATATTAATCATCATTTCGACACACCGAGGAAAAAAAAATCACTTATGGGTCACAACGATGTGAGTCAGTATTGCAAAACACGGTGGCTCTTTGTGTCCACGTCCTGTTCTCAGGAATGTGGCTCGTCTTATGACTCGAGGTGGGGTTGGGGAGGTGAATGACATCACCGGTGGTGCTCACATTTGAATTCTGACACAGTGGCACCTTGTGTTCCTATTCACCCTCTCTGAAGCCTGGATTGTGCTTGGCTTTGCCTTTTCTTTCCCCCCTCAAAGAATACCTCCTATTCTCTTCCTCCTCTTAAGCAGCTGCCTGCGTATGAAGTGGAGAAAATGACACTCCATCTCATGATGAATGGTCCTTGACCCCTGGAACCTGCTCCTATGGGGCTCACATGGAGCCACATTTACATAAGCAGGAGATCTCACGCACGCACTTGTTTACTTCGGGGAAAAACAGCCAACGCTCACCAACGCAAAGGTGCTGCAAATGAAGATTAAATATTTGTTGATCAACCTCAGCTGTTTATTGGACAACCTTTACTGCAGTTTCATCCCTCTCAGTTCCCTGGTTTGACACACATCCACACTGGTAAGGTTGCCTCACTGAGAGCCCTTTTGTTACATGATTAATTACTCTGAGCAACAGTTATGGCGGGATTAACAATTAGCTAGACCTGTCAAACAGTCAGTCTAAGATGGCAGACTAATTGAGCGGCTGGTTGGCCATTGTGTCCCAGCATACAGCCAAGGAAGTGGGGATGGTTCACGAGCCTTTCATCTCTTTTACACGCCTAATACCGCTGCAGAAAAGGGCTGCTATCAGGCACAGTGAGCCCGGGTAATTTTTCATGAATATTCATATGCCTGCTCTATCCGCAATGAACTTTACAAAGTTACCTTCATGGTGCATATTGTGGAAGTCTGCTGTTCTTCCTCTGTGAGGATCCTCACTCGCTGCAAAAAATGTCCATCTTCCATTTAGTCTCTTTTGAAACTTTGGGTGCTTTTCTAACTATAAACTAGAGACACAATCTTGACTTAAACTGTGAAGCCTGACACATGAGATGATTATTACATGTGTTTTTTTTTAATAAGCCACATTTATTTACGATTTTCATATTATTTTATATTCACCATGTTATTATTAATTAGTGTGTACACTGCATTTAAATTACATTTATATTTTACATATCAAGCAATATACACATGCATATCATTAAATACTGATGTACTGTTTTTGATCTATTAGTTGTCTTTACATTATTGGAGAGGTCAAATTGTCAGATTCTACTTTTCTCCACTTAAACTTCACTTTTCCACAATTAAAACAGAAAAGACTATATGAAATGTAATTTAACCAAAACAGTGTAAGACATCAAAATAAAATTAAATTATGAAATGCCATAATATGTATGTTCATCATTATCTTAATGACTAAAATGCACATTTTTTGAATTGATATGCCGCTTCAATCAAGCCAATACGCATCTTCTTTGTAAATAAAAAAAGTCTTGTGAGTCACAACGAGGAGGTAGCCATGTTGAATTCAGTAAATAAGATCCCTCTACTTCCTGCGCTGCACTGATGAGCCGCTGGAGGGCAGTTACCATGTGCCAGACTGGATACAAAAGTTCTTTGAGGCAATTACTGACCGCATTGAAGACTTAGAGGTCTTATGAGCTTGTGTATCTAACATGCTACAAATAGCGTCTCGGAAATCCCCGGAGCACTGCAAAGAATTAAAAATATCTCACTGCACTGCTTGATTTTTACTTTTGATTAAAAAAAGTCAGCTCTGAAAACCGACTGGACCAATCAATGCGCTGGCTAATCATCATCACCAGCAAAGACAAAAAGAAATGAAAGGAAAAAAAAAGATCAAACCCAGTCCAAGAAAGAAAAAAAAAAACCAACCAAAAAGTTTCTCGTGAGCCAAGTTTTGGATGAGCAGCAAAGAAAAAAAAGGAGAAACCTGCAAGGCCACACAACTGTTCCTCAAAGAGTTTTTATCCCTGGTGTCCATGGGAAGAACCCCAGCGGAACAGCTGCAACGGCAAGCCATGGCTCCTCATGAAAGGGTTTGCCTGGAGGCGGGGAGGCGGACGACTTGATCATGAAGAAAGTCAATTGTTTCCCAGCTGAAAGGCAAAAAGCCCAGGAGGAGCTGCACCATGGTGTGTGGGACATATCAAAATATTTGACAGACTTCAGCATTATGAAAAACCTCCGTCCTTTTTTTTGGGGGGTGCAGAGGTTTTGTTTTTCCTCCCACCGCCGACCCGTCACACTCCCATCAGGCCCCCTGACTGGCCTGTGTCATTGTTCGGGCCCTGAGAGTTCAAAGCGGGCCCTTTAGGAGCCGCTCAGTGTGCGCTGACACCATGTAATGAAATTAGCAGTTGTTGCTAAACAGGTTTCAATCAAAGAGTCCGAGCCAAGACCTAGTGCCCACTGTTCATGAATCACCTCTTTCACTGGCTTATGGCAGACAGTCTGAGACATTGTTGATGCTTTCAATGACCCATCATTCAGCCAGGTAGTCCCACTGAGAATTAAAAACCTGGCAGAGAGAGCACCATCAACAACAAACTCAATGCCTTAAAAGTCAAACATTATCAAAGCTGGTCATGAAATCACAAATGCCATTGGTGTACGTAGTCTCAGTTTGGGTTTGGTTCGTCTGAGATTTCAGCTTCCACCACCTCAAAATAAAAAAAAAGATTTGTACAAAATTATATCCGAAAAAGCAACATACATATAGAAAGTACTTTTGTCTCATAAGTAGGATCAGCCTTCAGAGATATCATCTGATGATGTTTCTGAGCTCTGGTTGCTTCATGAAGTTGGACAAAAATGGTAAAAACAAAAGTGCAAATCAACTTCTTTCAAGAAGCGATGAACAATTATTCTGTTATCGACTGAAGTGCTACAAATGTGAGAAAACAGAATGCAAATGGAAATCACAAGCAACAGTTTGAAAAGCAGATATTTAATTTAAAACAAAAATGCAAATACTGACATTTGATATAGATATTATTGCTTGTTAGACAACAAGTATTACAAATGCTGCTTATGACGTCATGTCAGTGGCTTGACTCATCGTTTGAGCTCTACACAACTGCTTCAGTGTCGATATCATAATTCAGTCTCGGAGGAAAAGCTCATTTTGGTTACGGTACCAACAGAAATCTCAGTTTTAAAAAACATGCTGCAGCTGCACAGATTTTACTTCAGTAAGACCGTCAGCGTACCTGCTACGGGAAAGTGGAATTACCCTTTAATGCACAACACACTTACAATGGCTGCTGCGTTAACAATGGCCTCCACACACAGTACACTGCTGCTTTTCGTGTGTGTGTGTGTGTGTGTGTAGGCAAAGCTTTTCTGGGATGCATGTGTTTACACGTGTGTATTCATGCGTCTGCGTGATGCACGTGTTTGTTTGCGTGTGTTTTCTGCTCTTCATGTGTGTGTTCTCGCCTCCAGGCCTGTCTCCTGAGCCCCCCGTCCACCTCCCCTCTTCCCCCACACACACACACACACACACACCTAATACTGATGGCTTTGAATCACTGGCAACCCTGCTGCTAATTTATTTGCGCTGAGCATTATGGGAATTAATGTACCTGACATTCAATGACAACAGCCGGCGCTTAGTGGCCCTTTTTACATTTCAACACACTCCTGCCGTACACATGGCTGCCTATTGAAAAACGTCCATCTTCCCACCTAGCTGAAAAGACAACACACACACACAAACACGCACGCGGCAGGCTCTGAACCTCTAGGTGCAGGAGGCTGTTAGCGGTGGCTGATGATAGTAGCAAAACATTAACATAATAATTAGTGTCTTGTAATTGTTTCATTAAAACCAGTTGTTCCATTTCTCCTCTTGTTCTCCCAGAAGACGCGAGTCGGAGTTTGGACGTCAGCCAAAGGGAGGGTCGGTCCATGTTTGTACCGCTCAAGATGTTTGCCTGCTCTCTGGGAAGCCGAGGAGGCTGTCAGCGGCAGGCAGGCGGCGGCGGGTGGCGGCCATGTTGACCATACGCAAAAAAAAAAAAAAAAAAACCCACAAGGGGTGGGCGGGAAAGTCAAGCAGATGACGAAAGATTTGAGGTATTTGAGAAAAAAAATTGCAAAAAGTGCAATAATAAACGAGATAGGAGGCAAATGACTGTCCAACCAGTGCTCTTGTGATCTCACTTGTCAAAATGTTGCACAGAGTTGCTCAATAATTAAGTAAATCCTGTATATATAATGTCAATTTCCTCTAAAAGGTCACGTAGTGTAATTGTATTGAAAGCTTGCAGTTCATTTAGAAGCTGCAAAGACATACACAAGCGCTCATGCATATACAGTGGCCGCCTGGCTGTGTAGTGCATTCACACACACACACACACACACACACACACACACACAATAACATGAAATAATATCATAACATCTTGGTGTTACAACCAAAGGTGACACAAGAGGGATCTGAGTACAACCGACTGAGATATTTTATTCAGGTTGTTTGTTATGGGACATTGTTGCAGAACTACTGCAATTTTACCTCTATCAACTGTTTACTGAAATCATTGGGAGCGCTCATAATCAATCACAAAATGATCGATTGTCTTTCAGCCTCTTTCAACATTTGACAGAAACACGTTTAACAAACGGAAACACTTCGCACACAAACAGCTCCGACAGCTTTGCAGCGAACGCGTTTCCATTTTCCCGCAGTGTTTTTGTGTCCCTGAACATACGTGTTCTGCCAGACGACGTCACACACACACACACACACACACACAAACACAATGCTGCTGCTGTTGTTGGTCTGCAGCTGCGTGCTCTCCACTCCATCTCTCTCAGTGCAATACAGTGAGGAGGCATGGGAGGCAATAAGAGGCATACGTCTCATTGGCCAAGTCTGGGTTGTGTGTGTGTGAGTGTGTGTGTGTGTGTGTGTGTGCAACACCACCAGATAGTTAGATACCACTGCTGGGGATTTGACATTTAGTGCTTTTTGACAAACTTCTGACGACCGTTTCCCGCAGATCATTATCAAAGCATTTCTGTCTCTATAATCAAGATGAATGTCTCCGAACACAACGATGATCATTCTGTGGAGGAGCAACTCTCGTAGATGCAACAAGGGACGGGTGCTGGGAAGGTGGTGGTGGGGGGGCGTGCTTAACACATACATTTCCATTTTCCCAAAGACAGATTTGCTGGCAGCACAGATATAAAGCGACACCCCGGTGCTGACAATGTTTCTGTCAACTTATTGAATCTTCGGCAGAAAAAGGGGGCAATCTTGGAGGCAATCTAAAACATTGATCAATAAATATGGGAGATGTGAATATGTTTGTTTGTTTGTTTGTGCTGGGTGTCGATTTAATCCCCGCTTGCCTTAGAAATCTCCCCAAAGACTGATTGGTGTCGCGCACTGCAATTAACTCCACGAGCACCGTCTATAAATCAACTTCCTGAACTCGGCGTGGAGGAGATGATGTTTTTGAAATTAGCACCATCCGCCGCTTGTGTCATGGGGGAGGGGAGGGGGGGTGCAGGGGAAGGAAAGGATGGATGGAAGAGCGGAGGGTGATTTTCAAAAATAATATCTGATATTCAGAAAACACGCAGAAACAAGTTTCAGAAAATCATGTTCATTCTTCAACGCGCCGCGGGGGGAAACGCACACACGCTCATTTTCTTGACGTTTTGAGTGGCGAGCGCGCTTTTTTTTCATTTTAACTGATCGCCTGTTTGGTTGCAATTGAAGCATCGGTGCCTCCCTCGTATTCGCCTCTCGCGCTTTCATGGCATGATGAGCCATGAGTTGCTGTCACTGCCTTCACAGAAGAAGAGCATTAAGGTCAATTATCATTCCATTCAGAATCATGCTTGACTACTTAGATTAAGAAAAACACTTATTTGGACCGAGAAGAGTCATATTTCTCTGACTGAGGCTGCCGTATCAAGAAAATGCTTTATTGCTTTACTTATTTATGTTTCACTTGCAAATCTTGGCGCGTATGTGTTTGCATCCTCAAATATACACACTATATGTGTGTCTGCTGGTGTGTGCATTCCCTTACAAGTGCGGCTGATAACTCTAATCCTGTTTACTCTCCAGTAATTTAAATATACCTTATGCCTTTCTCGACTTCAAGGCGTATCTGTGGAGGAGAACGTGGCCCATGCCGCGGTGATCCAGCACACACACACCAGAACAAAGGGAGTCCCTCATATTTGATACCCTCTCTGAATATGTAAAACACAGCAGCAGCAGCGGCAGCGGAGTCAACGCTGAGAAATTACCAGAACTATCTGGGCCATTGACAGGCCTCCCCTGTGGTCAAATGGGCGGCGGCTGTGTTTGGTAAGCCCCCCCGCTCGGTTTTTAGATAACCAGCAGGGGGGAGGAGAAGCACTCGGGCAAGCTTTGGCAATTGGGTTCGGGGAATTCGGACGTGTGACTGTTGCACTCTGCCTTTAAAGGCTTTTTCGAATGCTAAAGGGGAGAAATATTTTTTATTGCCCCAGAAGGACAAAATGAGCAGACTTCTTATCTGCTGGAGGTTGATGGGGTCAGTAATTCATACCGCTGGCTTAAACTTCTGAGCTTTCAGAACTCTTTTTTTTTTTTTTATGGCACCTACTTTGTTGTTACAAAACTCTGCAGTTCCAAGAGCATTTTTGTTTCTGTGAATCCATTCTGTAAGACTCATGCCCTCTCAACTAAAACCACTTCCCCTCATTTCCCTGCAGGTTGTGACCAGATCAACCAATCCATGTTTCTCCCCTGGCAGATTGTTTAATTAGAAGAATATTTTGATGCCCAGGAAAAAAATAGACATGTAAACAAAGAGACATTTAATCCCCAGTCCTGATTTTTGATTAAATCTGCTGATAATCCACACAAAACCAATGTCATCACAAGCTTAAGTTTTTTCAGCTACAAACACGAGAGCTTGCCTGTATACCAACACAAGAAGGAAGATGTTGTCACAGCCTCTTTTGGCTTTAAGGTCACATGAATGCAGGTGTTCTGGTTAACGCAAGGTAGAAGGTTCAGATATTCCCGACCCTTTTAGGTGATGATATTTTGAACCATTTGTGAATCCCCTGACCCGTTGGCACCGCAGCGGCCCTCCTTGGCCCGCCACCGGCGTCAGGGGAGATCCTGATTCACAGAAGCCATGGCTGCTCCTCAAACCCGCCGGCAGATGCTCCCTCTCTCCTGCCTCGCCAGCCGGCAGCGTGCCTCCTCTGACATGCCTGTGTGTCTGTCTGCCTGACTCAGTCTGTCCATTCGTCCGTCCATCTGTCCATCAAGCGGCTAAAACCTCGATTATAAAAATGCACACAGCTATCGAAAAGGGTTATATGCTTGTTATCTGCCTCCCTATAGCACATACACGGCCCTAGAAATAACATCTAAAATTAGAAGAAAAGGTTCATGGAAGGCAATATGTTCCCATGAATCATTTATTCAGTGCCCACATTGGCTGATGAATGATTGATGGCAACATGTTGCAGCACTGAGCCTTTTTCCTGTCTTTAGATACATTCAAAGTATGACTTAGGTCAATTACAGGCCACTGTAACTCAGCCAGCATTGAAGCTCCACTTATTCATATTTTTATATGACCAAAGGGACAATTTTTAGCCAACTGAGATTTATCATCCTTCAGCACTATGGAGCATTTTAGCATGAGCGTCCTACAACATGACCGTTTTGGTATTTACTGTATTTATTAGACATAAAAAAAACAATGGTATGCCATATTTAGATTAGCCTTCCATAGTGAGATTATCATGCCATATACTGTATCTTCTCAACATATCATATATAGCCTTGCAGATGACGGACTCATGACTTTCAAATATACTAAATGTCTTCATCAAACCAGTAGAATAAATCTGAGAATTAAAACTGAGCAGAGCAAGTCTTTTTTTCTGTTTTACAAAAATACTGGAGCATTTCTCCATTATTAACAACTGAAGGTGTTTTATTGGATTCATGCATCCAGTAAAGCTCTCAGAAATATCATCACAGACTGTACAAATGAGAAAGTTTCTTCACAACACACACTTGTTAATGAATAAATCATACCATTAATGACTGGAAGTTTGTTTTTCTTGTGGCTGATGAACCCTGGAATGGGGCACCGGCCATCTGCGGTCTTGTGTGTGTGTGTGTGTGTGAGCTGTGGTCCAGCGTCCACTGGGGAGACTCGGCTGCTGCCCCACTTTTCTCGCTCTCATGTCGGACCGGGACCATCTGACGGGGCTAAAGACCAGTGTCACATGTCTATATTTGGCCGACGTCGCTGCCGCTGCCAGAGCTCAGCGCTGCAGTTGTTTTCCAAAATGCGCAGGGCAATCGATGATAATGAGGAAGGACATTTTAATTAGGGCTGTCGCAACCTGGGGACGACATGCGGGCTCGCTCAGCAGGGGGTGAGAGAGAGGATGGGAGGGGGGTCTGGTCACCATCACACCTCCTTCTGGGAGTTTGACTGGTGAAAGTCTCACTGCATTTTTAGGAGGAAATTTAATTAAATCTGCACAGAAGGCTTTTACTATAATTCTGATTCTGAAATCTCATCTGCTTACCACAAAAGAACTGGATGGATGTTAATTCAAACTGAAATTAAATACAAACACAAAGTAGTGACAATACCGAACACCTGCTCTGACCAAAGCCAGGTGATGCTGCTGATTAGAGACAAACTGATTTCATATCTCATCCTGAAGACTGCTGTTACGTAAAGAAAAGAGTACTGGTTCGGATTAAGTTTGGATTGAAAAAATAAACAGGTGGAAATATCTGCAGGATGTACAAAGTCAGTCTGAACCCATCCAAACGTAACAGACATTAGTAAGACAAGCCAATCAGGACAAAGACAAGCTGTTTTCTGTTTCATGGAGTGACTGGAATTATCAGCCAAAACAATGTCCAAGCAACGGTCGACTGGAAAATATAGATTTATATCAAATAAGTCTGACAAGGAAAGGCCTGCAAGTTGCACACATGAGAATATTTCACATTGATAATTTCCTAATAGTTCAACATTATATTTCTGTGACGATAAAAGAAAACATATCTCACTAAATCTATGCAGAGAAGGGTGTTGGGTTCACAAAGCAGCCCTCCAAAATCTAAAGAAATCATGTCAAAACAAGAGGATTCAGGAGGTGCAAAATGAAAAATAAAAAATGTGTCCACGCTCCATAAAAGTATAGAGGAGACACATTTCTGAACAACAACCGCACGCACTGCTGACACGCAGCCTGGACGAGCATCCCCTGCCATGCCTGCAGGTTACTGAAAGCTATTTGCACATTGTGAAATCAAGTGATAAAAAAATCGAAAAGGACAAAACTCATATCTTCTATTGCTCTAACACGACGTGAAATCTGCACAAAAGCGCCTGCAGAAAAGGACAGAGTTAAACTCATTAAACATCATCAAGTCATTTATGGGCATGTAAGAAAAGAAACAGGAGGAAAATTTCCATGAATTTCAAAAATAGGGCTGTTTGAAATTAAAAATTGATTATGTCATAGGGGACTCACATGATAATATGCATGTATGAGGAAACCCATCTTGCTCTACATTTACAGGTCTTTTAGTTCACATTTCTGCCAGAAAACAACTTCTAATGAGATGAAGAAAAGGATAAACTTGAACTTTAAGATCACCAGGATCACACGCAATCAGCAGCAAGGAACCAACAGTAACAAGTATCCCTTTCTCTTGGAAATGTTAATATGTATGGGAGGAAAATAAATCTTTCATGAATGTGAAAAAGTGTACTTTATATATTGGCTATATGTGTATCCGATGAAAACAAAACACTGCCACATTATTTAATATTCATCCTGCATCCCCAAGCAAAAGCTACACAAGGTGTGAGAGGAAAAGCCTGTACAGAATCACACCAAAAGACGCTAAACTTGGGAATAACTGCATAAATTATGATCCGTGCCAGTAATGAAAGTGGCTTGCCCTTGCTCATTTGCACAAACAAAAGCAAAACAACAAATCCAAAGCCCAATATGAACACTTATTCACCTTATGAAAAATGAAAACAGGCTGAAAACCTGGAAAAAGCCAATGGCTAGTCACACACAGCTCGCTAATCAACTACAGGCAACATCAGAAAGAATAGGTAATTTGAGACACAAAAAGAATAAGTAATTTGGGAGGCTCATACCCAAGTGACCAAATTATTTATGCCTAATGGAACGGGGGTGTGTGCATTCATTTGCAATTAACCGATGTGCTTTATTACCTGTCAGTGGAAACACTTGCTAATGCAGCTGAAAGCCCCGTGCTGCAACGCCTTTAATTACAGTCTAAGGTGCGGAGGCACTTCCTGCTGGAAGCAGAGCGTCTGTCTTCCTGCAAACTTTGCGTTGAACTATCTAAGAAGTCAGTTTTTAGTATCTTCAGCTCAATAATTGACTCGTTCTAACCTCATTCTAAAACTCTTCCATGGATTTCAAACCTGAGAGGTGTCCATATCCTGTAAACTGCAGACCTTTGTGCTTGCACAAACAGAGCGATCATTTTGAGATCATGAACACCTCAAACTCCTCATGCGTTTTTGAGATTTGTACAATTCAAATATGAATTTATCTTCTCCTGCCTTCCTCTGCTGAGACGCACATCTGCAAACGTTGCTCTTCAAATATATGTAATGAGCCTGAGTGTTGGGGCGGCGTTGGCACAGCGGAGCAGCACTGTGGTTGTGATTGGCTCTTTTCTGCCTGCGTACCCAAAGGAGGCTCCCTTAAGAGCAGATCTCCTGTTAAGTATGAGATCCCTGAGAGGAGAAGTGTTTGAAGGACTCTGGTTTCTTTAAATACACTGGGCCATCTGGGGAATATAATGACTTCCATATATAATTAAGAAGAATACAACGTTAGAGGGTTCATGTGTCTTTGTGCTGCACCTTAATGGCTGTGGCCGCTTGGCATGCAGTGTGCGTGGAAAGAGGAAGCTTTATTTAGAAATGCTCACATCGACAACATTTACACTGCAGATTGTATTCCCTCAGAGGATGCTCTTAACCACAGGGGAAGCTACAGCTCCGAGACAGACAGGGTTATCCAAAGGTCAAAGGTCACAGAGAGGTATCAATAACACGACTCAGGAAGAGGCTAATGAGAAAGTGTAGTTTCTAATTAAATACTTTCACGGTTGTTTGCACCATGGCTGGACACAAGACAATATTGCTTTAAATTGACTGCAAAAGATAAAGAGCGTCACTGTTGAACAGATGCACAAAAAGCCCTTAATTGACACGGTGAAATTCAAAAGAAACAGTCAAAACAGATTCAGCTGAACCACATCAGATTAGCCCATCTGGAAACAACAATCTGAAAGATAACTGAATATTCTGCTGCTCCACCTGGATTAAGATCACATCTTTGGCATGTCATCACTCCCCAGCCACGTGACTCCAAGTCCGAGTCACCAGAGTGTGCAATCAAACTTTAGGAGAGCTCCAGGGGTCCGTCGGCAGGAAACGAGCGCTAATTGTGCTAATGAGCTTGTTTGGATAAGCCCTTATTTCTCCCTCCGTTTCCCCTCAGTGCCACAAGCAGCCATCTGACTTGCAGAGACGGCGGGTTAAGTGAGACACACTTGGGATGGCCCGGCTCTGACGGCGGAGGGACCCAGTCGAGGTTTGGTTTTTGCGGCGTGCCCGGCACATCCATCACCAGTAATAAAGCTCTTTGACACCGAGGCCTGCTCTCATCCATCATCGCTCATTTAAGATACAAGTTTGGCTTCAGCGTGACAGAAGTGAGGGATTATTGCCATTAGAGGCAGATCTTTTGTTTTGATGGCCCCTCTTAATGGGGTTGCATTAAGGGGAAGTCCTAGGGGCCAGTTTTTGGGTGATTAAGCAAGCAACACATTTACAAGTCTCTAATTGAGAGAACAATGCCAGGAACCTACAGAGTGCAGAGCTGTAATGAACTGAGGCTCCCTGAACTAGCTTCATGATTAGCTAACGCTGTGGTTCGTGAATACGCAACAAAATGCTCGCTCATGTCCTCCTGCTGCAGAGGAGGAGGAGGAAGAATGTATTTGAGCTGATTTATAAAGGATGATGTGAAGCAGACACCACCAAGCTGACGACTCAAGTAGATTTATAAAAGTTGCTGAAATAAGATATGTCACTTTGAGTCCGCTTTGGCACAATGTGCCAAGTCATGTCACGCTGAATGTTAAGACATCAACATATTAGTTTAATTGTGACAAGACTGCTGTATTCATAAGGGAAGTAAGTCATTTTATTTTATGCTTAATTTGGAGAAGTCAATTGGTGACATTTTGGTCGCTGACAGCTCATAAAATGTGTTACAGAAAGCAGGAAATCTTCTTAGCGACTGGCAGGTGATTGTGATTTACTCTGAAGAAAAAAGTTCTCCAGGACAAAGATGGTGCAGGATTTCTTCCTCGCTGGTGGTAGGAATCTTTAGAACAGCAGTGTACCTCCATTTAAGCGATTTATATTATTTACTAGGGCTCTTATTTGACAAATCAATGGTTTTGGTCTTGATATGTTTTTTCAAGTTGTTATGAGCACATCTCCAGTAACCACAGGCTTTAAAGTGGTGTTTTTGTTAGATTAAATGACCATTTCGTATGTGTTTTCAGAGAGATGCGTTAATTTCTGCAAGACAACTCAGGCACACCCCAACCTGCCTATGCAGCATCACTCTTTATAATTTGTGCTTCACGATTAGGTGGATTAAATAAGAACTGATTTGTTGGGATAAATTTGAATTTTGCAGCTATATAGCAGCTTCACTGTGTGGTTTGACTCTAAATGGCTGTTTTTTTTTTAATTAATCTTCTGAAAGAGGAAATTTTCTCTGCTTAAATTGCACAATAAGGCATGTGCATGGTCAACTTTTATGAGGTTCTTGAAAATGTTGAGATAAAGGAAGTCTATCAGCTGTCTTCTAAGCATTTGTATCAATATGAAACTACGTTCCGCTTTCCAAAATGTGCTCAAATGGAAGCATGTCTGTATTTGTCTTTCAGCTTGCTGGTGATTATTGTGGTTCACCTCTCTGTCCCAGTCTAGTCTTTGTTCACACTGAAGTGAAATCAGGTTAAACAGACGGTGTTCCAGCGCTGTGATGTTATATTTCACTGCAGCTTTGTATCTCAGGTTGTTGTGTGCCGTCTCGTGCCCTAATTAAGGAGCGTGGAAAAACGAAGCAGCCAAATGAAGCAGCAGTCACCTGAGATGAAGGACACATCCTCTGTGCCAGGAGACGCTTCACATTTGATTTTTTATTTATATTTCTGCGCCGTGCAGAAAAAAAAAATGGGTCAATGAACAGATTTGCAGAAACCAACTTTGAAACATCCGTGTTGTCTGTCTGTCTCTGGTTAAACATAGTTTTGTATCCGATTCCCCAGTGCCAATTACTCATTAAAAATGTTTAACAACATTTTAATTGAAGAATTAATTACCTTCGGCTGGGCAAAATCCTCCTAAATTTCATCTAGGGAGTCATCAAATGTGCAGAGGAGCAGCCGTCGATGAAGTGTCAGAGAGTGGGTGGTGGTGGTGGTTGGTGCAGCAAAATTACATTAGCAAGGAAGTGTAGTCCATTGTGAGTCAATGGGCGAGATGCACAGGATAATTCATGAGCAAACACATCCGTGAGTAAACCGCTACGATGTTCCTCGCGATGTGTGACTTCATCTTGCAGAACTGCAGCTCGCAAAGTCTCTGCCAAAACAAACAGCATTCAGAGCCTCTGCATTATTCATAGCCGCTGACTTAGAAACACAACGACGAGGCCAACATGTTGCAATGTTGCAAAGTTAAGAGAACGGGTCTCTTAAATATGCCTTAAAGGGTCAGTTCATCCTAATGATATAAACTAGACCTTCTCTTAGGGCCAGAGGTGGTCCACCCTGAGTCATCTCAAGGGGTAGAGGGGAGTGTCATATTCAGTTTAAACTTTACATTATGGCTTTGAACACGTTAGGTGATTTATGCCTAATCTGTGGAAAAGCTTCCACTGATCTGCAGAGAGCCGCAGAAACGTGGCGTATGCTACAAAGAAAATGTGACAATGAAATTTTGTACATCAGAGCTGACAATTACTTCACATCCACTTCAACCATAACCCCAAAAAGCATGCCCTCATCATCCAACGCTTACATATTCTTGGAGTGTAAGGAATAAACAACGTTAGCTCAGGGCCCAAATGTCCTCACACACCTGTGTTGATCAGATCACACCACATGTTGATGGACAGCATGGAAACAACTTTTAATTTAGCCTAAACTGCCAACTCAGACCTCCTCTTAAAATGTCCATCTGACTCTCAACTGACAAGTAACACAGTTTGGCAATCACTGCATTAATATTATGTTACATACTATACTGCTCTCCATATTGTAATTCCACTGTCTAATTTGTATTTATGACACCTGCCTCCTCCCTTTCGTTCTTGTGTTTTCCTGATTTTATTTTGTTGTCCCTCTTATCTGAATAAAATGCCTGAAGATTGATAATTTCTTAACTTGTACAGCATGAAGGATAAAGCCTTCCGAGGAAAAAAAAATGTGATTTTGGACTTGATTCGTGAATTTATCAAAAAAAAAAAGAAAAAAAAAGAAATGCTTTGTGATTCTTTACTGAATATAGCTCTTGCTCTTGATATTAAAAGTCTAGGGTTTGTTGAAGTAGAGGGATTGTGCTCAATAATGTCACTGCTCATTCTTTAAATGTTTAGATTGATGTCAATTTGCCACTAATCAACCTCCTTTGTGCGGCTCAGTGCTTCAGCAAAACCGGCGAGGGCTAAACCTCCTGACTTGCACCTCTCTCCCCTCCCTTTGTCTGTCTCCTCTTTCTCTCCTTGCCTCCTATTTAGCCCTTGCATTTGATTAGTTAATCGCCCTCCCTCCTACCCCCAGTCCTCAGGTGGAGGCAGAGCGCTCGGGCTTCTCATCCAGCCAAGCTGTTCTTTTGGAAGGGAAAGGAGGCAGCTGTGTTTACAGCCCGGGTCCTGGCGTACATTTAGCAGAATCTATTATTCATATCGCTCAGTATCAGAGCGAGATCTCCAGCCACCTGTCTCGCTGACAAGCTCGCCCCCTTTTGTGGCGCTTTCCGTTCGGAGCAAATTACGCTCGTCTTGATGAATTGAGTTTTTATGAGCGTTGCTGTAGCGCCTGGGCATCCTCGCGCTGAGCCAGGGCCCATCAGGGGCCCGGGGAGATTTTTCTAGTCAATGGGCAAACGTTTGGAAGAATGTAGATTCAGGAGGGGAAAGGAGAGTGGGTTTTACCTAGAGCTCACGTCTTCTGTCAGGGTGATCTCTGCCCACTGTCTGGAGCTGTACTCCTGCCAGAGTTCAATGACGCTCTTACACCTGTCACTATTTGTTTCCCTTCCTCTCTCTCCCTGTCTTGCATCTTTATTGTTGTTTACCTCTCTAGCCGGCTCTGATCTGAGATTCAAAGAGTGAGCAACAACAACAAAGGCTTCCTTCAGAACTGGTTTTCTCTGAGACAGAACTACCTGATGAGTCTGCCGGCAAACTAACTCCCTCCTTTGACTCTGTGTGAACATTTTTAATTAACGGGGAGGTGCGCTAACTCAATGATAAGCACCCCTGATAAGTTATAACATGATTCATAATTTATAAAGATTTTTGCTTTCATCTTCACTAGTTTGCATAAAACTAATTACATCGTAAATGGTATTCATTACAAAATATATTTTTTTCCTCTCTCCTTCCACACAGACGCGTAAATTGCGGCGCCCAGCTACCGAGCGTTGCTCTGGGACTGGTTTGCATGCAGAGAAGAAAGGTAATGATGAGTTGTTAGAGGCGGTGTCAGGGGCAGACCTGTCTGTCCCTGTTTGTACTCAACCAACACATTATGCAGCTTTGGATTCATTATTCCAACTGCTACAAACTGCAGCGCACAGTAAACTGCTTAATGCAGGTGAATCACAACCAGGGGCATTTACATTCACATATGCCAGGAATGTTTGACATGGTGGCTTCAATGCAAAACCAGCAGGAATAGATGCATTTAACGGTACAGTCACTACTAGTTTTTCAGTATTTTAGGTGCAGGCATGCTTCAACTTTATTCAGGCTATTTATTAATATTTGACAGATTTCAAAATGTAATTAACATTTTCAAAATGTGGGGGGAGTGGAGGGCACCCTCCTTAGGGCCCCAAAAAGGCTTGTGCCAGCCCTGGTAGGCTACTTTAACTATAAGCAACATATTCCAGTGTTTTGATGGGTATTTTAACATGAGAAGTAGCACATGGCAGGTTTAAAAACATGTTTAAGAAGCTCTATCAAGCCGTGCTTCCTGTTTACGTCCTCACACAGGTTTTATTAGTGTTTTAGTGCTTTTATTAGTCCTCTCTCTGAAACGAAACAAACAAAAAACAACTTTGGTTTGGAAGGGAGGTGGGGAAGAAAAGTGAGATGTATAAATAAACATGGCGAAACACACTGTCTGCCTGGCGAGTTTGTTTTCAATTCCCATTCGATTAAAGTGTCCCTGCAGGAGCCGGTGAGGTTGGGTATGGGGTGAGGTGCAGAGACATAAATCAAAGCGGTCCAAGGAATAGTAATCCTCGCTGAACATTTTGGACTGATTGATATAAATAACATTGTCCTCGCCATCTGTCCAAAGAGGGACCTTTCCAGTTAGTGTTGAGCGGCAACGGCAGAATAATTAATGAATGGTGTCCTTTGTGCCGGTAATAAAGAGGAGACAAATTATGTTATAATCCAACTGCTGCTCGTTTGTCACAGCCAAATAAAATGTCAAATAAAAGTGAGGGGCCACAGTGTTTGTTTAATGGAGTGCAAGCTACCTGCTCCAGTCTGACAGCAGGGTGGGACGGCTGTAAAACGCAAAGCCTCCGATTCCAGTATGCAAGAATCCACTCAGGCTGAATGTGGTGCTGTGTGCTGATTATGTGCTGCACATTTAACAAATGTTCACAAACACAAATGAAGAGTTCTGGTCCAAAACGACTCTTAGAGTCCATTCTGGAGTAAGATCATGACCTGAAAATGACAATTCATTACTAATCAAATACAATATCCAATCTGTGTCTCTGTGAGCTTAGTTTCTTAAAAGATAAACAGGACAAATCAGAGTTTTGGTGGATTGATTCAAACTAATTATCTTTACAAATTCTTAAAATAAAAAGATAAATATGGGAGACACGTAAATCTTTGGTTTATAAGAACACACAGCACAGTTAGTGCTGTTTCTTCGACACATCTGAGGCTTTGGATCAAATCAATTATGAAAAAACTCAGAGAGAAGTAAACATCTACTCCAGGATCTTTATGTATTGGTATTCCTGTCTATGCAGAAGACATGAGTTAGTTGGGTATTTGACTTTGTACATGTCAGCAGTGGAGCTGGCAAAGTTATGCATGAACAAATCGTGACTTGTCCAGAAAGTTAAATGTTTACAAAACAGTGTCTTTGGGCTCATAATTTATCTTATTACTGTATGAGTGCAGATGATTTCCCAAATTCTGCTGAGATGAGGTCAAATATCTTGGTCACCAAAATGCTCATGAAGCATTGGATGAGAGAGATATTCATTTACAGGCAGTCCTCATGATTTAATTGCAGTGTTATGACCTGTTTGGAAAATATAAGGAAAGAGATCAATCCTGAACCGAACCACTGAGTAAAGAGGTGGATTTCTGTTTCTAGAGTTGTAGTGTTTGTGTCATCTGTATGCGTTACATGAAACATCTGCTCAGGTATTCATGACCTGAGATCAAGGTTGGATTGCTGTCATTGATCGGCAGAAACACCTAAATTGAATTTGTATCCCTCATCTCACCTCTCTGTAAATGCTGCACCGTCAGAACCGGAGTCCAAACCTGAATCTTAAGCCCCTGAGCGAGAGGCTACGTCCAGAAAGACCATTCTGTCAACAAATTTAGACTTTTGTCACAAGTGATGACTGCACTGTAAGAACAGGATCGAGCAGCCTGGAAAAATTAGCAGTGTTTCGAACACAAAAGCAAAGAGCAGCCTCAAACTATACTTTAAAATAGTGCTGAAAGTCTGCTTCTAATCTGCAATTATTCCACTAACTGCTGACCCAGACTGACTAAAGTGCAAAGTGATCTATTACCGCTCTCTGTCCAGAGCTTTATCTATCACTGATGGCTTCTAATTCATGATGTTACATTTTCAGCATCAGGATCAGTTAACAAGGTAACAGGAGCAGCTTGAAAACACGGCCTTCTTACCTACTGTGCAGTAAGACCAGGTGAAAAAATCTACCCCATCAAGTTATTCCTAGTGACGATGATGACCTAAAATATCCATCATCCCATAACAAAAATGTACTCCCTTCACATGGACATGCTGAAAATAATATCTGCATCTTTGACCCCAAAGCAAGGAGAGCTTTTGTAAAAACAACACACTTGCATTGCAAGCCAAGAAGGAAGTGTGAAGTGAACTTGAACTGAGAAAGTTTGGAGGTGTCCTGGGAGGCAAGGACGAGGAAAGGGCTGCCAGACAGCGGCGGGTGTGCAAAGGGTGGAGGAGGAGGCAACCTAGACAGGAGCTGAACGCTCTGCTATATCGCCTCCAGGTCCATCAATCACACCCCAAATTAAAGGCGAGGTGAGGCTTAGGCTCCACTGGCCACATTTGACATCAGTCTCACATCAGACGGCGATGAGGACATCACCCAGATTGCGAGGATGCATCCGTAGGTATGCTCATTCCGCCCACGTCGGCGCCTCGGCAGGGCCCGCTTTATCTGCGCCAACAAAAGGAGGAGCCGCTTTGTGCAATCAGCACCGTTCTGTACATATTAAACAGTGCAACATTCTCTACCCAGGTTCATTTTAATTAGAGGGGAATTTGATCACTTCTGTCTCCCACAGGCGCTTTTGATGTTAATAAAACAAGCTGTACCTTCGCAAGGCAGAGCTCTTCTCCAAAGCAGGGCGCCGTGGGGGTGAAGGCAAGGAGAAAGTTCTCTCTTTAAATCAAAACTGCAGGGAGGTGTCAGAGGAGAGGCTGTGATCCTCCGCCGTGTTGGGAAATGACTCGTCTAGAATGGCGAGCAGAGGCCGCTGAGGTGCTCAGAGGGATTATCAGCGTCGACGAAGCACATCGCTACCTTATATATGCAGACTGCCTCATAATGAATGGCTGAGGTGTTCCCCATTATTGCTCTGACACTTTGGTGTATTCATTCAACAGATGTTAATAAGAAAAGAATTAGAAGATGAGATGAACCTCAGCAGCAAAGCATAATATTTGCCTGAGTGAAGGATTCCCTGAGACCTGAACAAAAGGTTCATTCATTTACGTTTTGGGATGAGAAAAGTCATTATTCAGTGTTCGTAGCTTGCTGTTTTCAGCACGTATGCATGCAGTACTATTACAAGCCCAAATATGAGCTGATGAGCATATTCTGAAGAGTGAAGACAGACTTTTAGCACAAAACGGTGACTAAAATATGATCACCAACTGTGATGACTAGAAGCATCAGAAACATATGAATTAATTCAGTGTCAAAACTCTTCACCCGTTTAGCACACCGTAGTGTTATAGCATTTGTTTTTATTTTCCCAATAAATGGAGTGAACGGTCATCTATCCCTGAAAATAAATGCTCCATCTCCACCGTGCTCCAGGCGGGTCGTTTAATGGCCAAACGAGCGATGGAATGAGTAAATAATTCAACAAATAGATGAATAAATAAAAGAGTCGGACTCTGCGGTGGTTAGGCAGAAGGTGAGGGGGGGTCCTTCAGCTGGGGAGCCACCTATGGCAGCTTTCTCTCCCTGAACATGTACCGTCTGTACAATTCTGAACCTTGGCACCGGTACAGGCATCTGCTGCCGGCCTCCTCTGCCAGTCCACCCTATATACACAAACATCTGCTTCCCCACACAAAAACTGGGACACAGCACTTGACAGGTCTGCATTTTGCCATTCTGCCTGGCCCCGCTCGCCGGTTCTTTACACAAAAACCTTAATGCATCCTGTCAAGCCATTAGCCGGTGATACGATCAGCTCGCAGGCCCCCATTAAGCCATCAGTGTCCACCTGTGATAAAGACGACCATTTGTTTTCTTAAAGCCCTACTTAATGTCCGTTTAACTCAATTTGTCAGGAAATGTACAACAATTTCCTCCCCCCACGGTCCTGAAATCTGGTCTGGGTTCAAAAACGGTGAGGAGGGGAGGGAGGGAGGTTTTTTTTGAGAATGCATATTCAAATGAGGGGATTAAATTGCCCCTCGTATTGACGTATCGTGTTGCGTGAGCGCTGAGAGGTGGCCTGTGTTTTCCCTCTAAAAGCTGATTTTTAGACAGCGGGGGCAGGAGCTGGAGGTTGTTTTGCCTCCATTAGCCTCGGTCCACGGCCCCTGCTCCCTCTCCTGATGCGTCCATGACAGCACTCTAAATCTGGCCCTGCCGTTATTACCGGTGCAAACCCCATGCCGCAAAAGCATAATAACACCTTTTAAAACAACACTGTCCCTGATGCTGGCACACACACACACACACCGAATGATCACCCACCTCCTCATCCACATCCCCGATGAGGACACCTAACAGCCACTGGAACATCTGTTTATGTTTTGTCTACAGATACATCATTTGGATTTTGGAGGGGTAGTGGTGGTGAGGCGGGGAGCGAAACATAATGATTCTTTGCTGTGTTGTAATCCCCAGTGTGGGAAGTAAATCAGCCATTAACTCCAAAAACGGAGATTTGAAAACTATCTGGTAAAACAAAATAAAACCAAAAAAAAAAGAGGACAAACATCATCTCCCATGCCATAAGTGCCTCACATTGGCAACAGTGGCCTTTTTGGTGTATACAACTGCCCCGGCTGCCCCTTCTTCCTTGGTGATGGGCGGCTCGGCCAAGCGGGCAGGAAGTGGAGGGGCCCTTGGTAGTGGTGGCGACGGCGGCTCTGCCGACATCTGTCGTGGTTGGAGAGCTCAGTGCACAGGAAATGGGGTGTCACGGAGCTTGCTTGTTGGCCATTATCCTGGCATCCTAATGAAGTGTGGGCAGTTCGCAAAAGGGGGTCTCTGGATGGCATGTTGAATGCACGGATGGGCAGAGGCAGCACACACACACGCCATCCCTCACCCCCCCTTGCCTGCTCCGTGTGCCTGTATCCCATCTGCCCGAGCCCCCGAACTGCACCCAATGGGACGGAGGCTGGTAGGGAGCGCATGCGCCGTATGCCGGGCGTTTGCCTGCGACAGGTTGAGCGCGAGGCCATTAGGCATTTCGGCACGGCCGCCGTGTGATTGGAAACACACATCGAACAAGTGTCCTCTCGGCATGGATGCTGCCTCACGCTAGGAGAGCGGGGCTGCAGCAGCGCGGCACCATCAATATACCTGGCCCTAATGGTCTTTGCACCACAGATCAAGTGGTGTTTGTCGGATTCCTGAAGGGCCTTAGGTGGCTGTTTATTGACACAACAAACAGTAAAAGACTCCCTGAACTCAACGTATTTCCACAACATTTCAGCACAGGATGTCCCTGAATGCACATAATCATACATCAAAATGGCAATTCACACAACTCTACAGAAAGACGTGTTAAATATTTCAAAAAGACAAAACAGTGAATATATAATCAAAGGAAGGAAGGATATTCATTCTTTTAGTATTCATCAGTCAGAAGATGCTCCTAAAAAGGGTCAAACTAATCTATTCTCTCTATTTCTATGTGAAAATTACAGACATAAACAGCATTTCACTCTAATTCGGGCTTTTTGAAACGAGTGACAACATGCCTCCTGTTTTGTTTAACTAAACGGAAATTATAAAACTACGAGAATGTGATGGTGTTGGAAATATGAAGAGCTCCAATTGCATGTATAGTTAAATAAATAACACACAATAACAGGTGCATATATATTTTTTTCAAACTAAAAAATGTAATTTATGACTTAGTAGCAGTAGTAGGAGTTTTATCAATATACTTGAGCATGTGCTCTCACACAGCAGCGAACACTAACATGCAGCCTGTTTTGCTTCCCTCCACACAAACGATTCCTCTTCAGGTAAAGAGTCTCTACTTACTTGGCTGCCCATAACTGTAATGGGCTAATGTGCCGAGTAAATGTAGCACTACAGCCCTGAGTGCTTCATCAATACATCCGACTGATGCAGGACAGAAGGTGGATTATCACGAGCGCCAGATGCTAAGCCACTGAAACTGCACCCAATCAATTAAGTCCTCTGTGCATACAGTAGCATCACACTGCAGCAGCGCACTTCCTGACTGTACAGGAAGTTGGATATCAGCCTGTGGTTATCTATGAATGTGTTTTTCTATCAATAGATTGAAAAAAATGTGGAGCCAAGCAGTTCACCCTGATGTGAATGGAGGCTGACCAACAGATGTGAACATTAAACTACGACCAGACTGGGTTTTTCTCAGCACAGCTATGAAAAGAAGCCTTCATGATGTCACTTTGACTTGCAGTTTGAGGTTAATTTGTAATTTACAGACCGGAAATCAATCATCGCTCAGCCACAAAGAAAAAAGAGAGGTGCTTCATCCTGTATGTGTTTTCTCACTCACATACACATTTAACACCTTCAACGACGGCGGCAGCACACCAAACACAGAGGGAGGAGAAAATCTGGATTGTCTACCTGGCGAAACCACCCCACAATCCCCTGCAGCGGCTGCAGTCTTAACAGAGGAAGTAGGTAGTTAACCACATTACCTAACATGCTGTGATGGATGCTAAAGCTCTCTGCGGGGGTCAAGAGTCAGGCAGCCCCCCGCCAAGAGGAAGACAGATGAGGGAGGGTACTCCTCTGCTGCTCGGCCTTGTTTTCTTTGCTCCCAAAGCAATCTGATACCTGATTGGCTCTCAAAGGACTCAAAGGAGCGCAGGTTTGATAGCACATGATTAACAGCGGCCACCGCAACCCTACCCGGCACTGTTACAGTAATTACTGGTCTGGTTGGGCTAATTCTGCTCAGAAATGGGTATTAACTTAATAATCTGAGATGCTCTTCACACATTATTCTCAGATGTAACCCAAAGTGCTCAAAAAACAAAGCAGTGATCTATCATGAATCTACTTAAAGGCAACATTCAGCACTTAACTATATGCATGAAGTGATATGTTTTGAGGAATTAGACTTAACGGTGCTCAATGGGCAAAATTTTATTTGTTACTATAAATCTCCAGAAAATTACTGTTGCGTCAAAATATCAGTGGAAATCAATATATATTGTGGTGCACACATTTACGCCCTGATGATGAGATCAAAACCTCCTCATCCACTTCTGTTTTTTTTATTTTTCCTACAGAGAGACGGATCCACAAATCACAGCAGGTCCAGCAGCAACATGTGAAGGCAAAGGAGTGCCGTGTGAGGCTCAGGAAGGCTGATTCAGCTATAAATGTGTTACAAATGACTTGAACGGCAGCTGGTGGGCGCTCTCCAACCCCCACCCCAGTGTTGGATACTTTTACCTTTCAGCCACTATCAGCTTGGCTGCCTCATCCATCACTCTGGAAAGCTCTCTGCTCCTGCTCTGCATCACGGTGTTGAGGATGAGAATGAAATCCTGCTGTGTATCGCCCCCACATATGATAGATTTGGCTCTGTGTGCAATCATAATGTGCATTATAATTATTAGGGATGATTGATATAGTTCAAGTTTTCTTTATTATATGTATCTAATGTAGTTTTTTATAATAAAACTAGATTTTAGAGCAGGTAAGCAGGTGGGTGGGATTGGTCAGGTGACTAGTTCTTGAATAAAAAGGCAGACTGAGACACAAGAAAAAGTCAGAGGGCATCTGGTGGACAGGAAGAGAATGGCAATGAATGAGAGGACAGATAAATCCACACTGCTCCAGCTTTCAATCTATCAATCTATCATAAATTCACTTTTTCATGTATTCTCAGGTACATATTTCTAATAAGAAATGGCCTCACCTGTTTGGTGGTTGTAATTTTTACAGTGTAGCAGGATGCAATCACCTGTGCTGTCAAACCTCACAGCATCACCTCTCCCTGCTCTCTGACAGGGACTAATCATCCGGCGTTTATGCAGTTTATCTGAGTATGTCGAACAGCGGCGGTGGGAAAGAGAGCCCTTAATCTGCCTATAATCAAACCTGACAGTCACCTACAGCAAGGTGTGGCGCCACGCTGGGAACCAGTCAGCCGAGAGCTCTGATCAGCACGGAGAAACTGCCAAGCCATTAATATTAATCGTCCTAATCGGGCTGGAGTGTGCTGGAGTGATCAGAATGCACTAGAAGGTCGATTCTAGTGGCGACTCGCTCGTCGAGCACGCTGTAGTACATACGCGGCGCTCTATTTGAAGTAGGTGAAGGGAAGCCATGTTTCAGTTATTGTTGATTACGCTCTTTGTACTGAGTCCAGACGAAGAGGCCGCCCTTCCTGCCATATTCTCATTCCCTGCACGTCTTACTTTTCCTCTCCTCCTTCCTTCCCTTACTCTTTCGCTTCTTAGCTCTTCTCGTCCTTTTTCCTCTCCTCTCCTGTTTTCATTTCTTCATCTTCAGCCTTTCTTCTTCTCTGTCTTCCTGTTTATCCTCATCCAGTTTTCACTTCCTCTTCAAAAGTTTTTACAACTCAACACTTCATTTCTACTTCTCCTCTCCCAATTAGTTTTCTTCTCTCCCTCTCCCTCCTCCCCCTTTTCTTCACAACATGCACCATCCATCTTTTTCTTGTTGTTTTCCTCTCTTCCCCCATTACTTTGGTTTCTTTTTCCTTGTCTTCAGTTGATCTCTTTATCCCTCATTCTTCAGCCTTGCTTTAATTTTTTACCATATTTCACCCTTCACATTTTTCTCTCCCTCTTTTTAATCTGTCTTCTCCTTTCATCCAGTTTGCAATCTTTCTAGTCGTCGTCTTGTCTCCATTATTTTCCCCTGCCCTCTTTCTCAGTTTCCCTCTCTTTCTCTTGCACCATCCATCTTCTCTCTCCCATCATCCTCCTCTCTTCCAGCGGTCCATATCTCTCCCTGGCTCCTTGACCCTGGCTCAGACAGAAGATCAGTGAAACTTCAGCTCCTCTCACTGAGCAATGATCACCTCTGTTTACCCCAGCGTTGCTGCGGTGACGGCCAACTTCTTCCCGACTCTGCCTCGTCTAGGCCGTGAGCGAGTGTGTGGGCCTTATCTCTCCTCTTCCACACAGAGGATTACTTTACCAGAGGAGATGTAGTCAGGGATAAAGTTGTGTAGCTTCACCTCTCATTCTCCCAAAGCTAACAGACAGTCCAGGAACCATGTTAACAGCGATCTGATAGAAACTGATAAATACAGCCCCCTTTGTCTAGTTATTTCCCTGTCACTTGTGTTTTCTTTTCCTTCCTGGGAAGCGGAAATGTGCCGTTAGGATAAATATTTGAAAAGTAGCAGCTGAGGCCAGCTCTAATAACCAGGAATGAGCAAAGATCTGTGGTTGAGAAATGGCAGAAACTGGCTGTTGCAGCAAACAACCTGCAGGACGCTTTTTCATGGCGGCAGAGAGGGAGAAGGAAATGGGTAAACAGTGTGTAGGGGGGGCAAAAAGTCCTACGCTCAGCAGCTTTAAGAGTCCGAGATGTGAAAAGTGACTGGTTGATTTATCACGAGGGAAACGGAGCCACAAAGTACAATTTTCTACCTTGGCTGCAAACAATAATTCATAATGATGTCGCCTCGTGATAGCGGCAGACCTTTGCGCAGCGTCGGTCTTCGGAAATGATCGTAATAAATGTCAGGACTTCGCAGGTAACTACTTTAAAAGCCATTAGAAGTAGTCATGATGGAAGATACTGGCCAACGCTTCGTGCTGTGATAACAACTCGGTTTTATAGATAAAAGTGCAGAAAAATGAGCGGGGTGTTTTATTGTGAGGTTACAGGAGCTCAAGGACTATTACAGATAAACAGGTTATGTCAATTAAAATGCTCTAACCCCGCCACCATGGAAGGATGAAGATTGTTTGTGCCTCCTTTATGCATCAGGGATGGCTGCCCTCTGCCATATCTAACCCAAATCTCTACACCTTGCTCCATTTGATGGATATTAACTACAAGTGGAATAAGAAAATGTACAGCGCACCATTCGGTAATGCTGTCATGTCTCCATGTTGACCTTTCAACTGGAAATACTTAGACAGAGTACTCCCAGCAGCAGTCATGCATCACAGTTTAATGGTGTGTCAGGAAAGGCTTGGTGCTTTTTGTTGTTGCACATTTTTTATCGCCACATCGGCAGATTATGAGAGAGCTAATGAACTCTGTGGATCTGAGAGAAGAGGAAAAAAAACATCTCTCCTTCTGCTTTTGTTCCAACTTTTCTGTCTCTTGTTCCTCTGAAAGTGGAGACTTTAGCTTCAAAACGAGCCCATATTGAGCAGGGAATCTAATCCAAAAAATAATACTTGTAAGAGCAAATAAGCAGGCGCAGATGAGCATTGGTCTTTATGTACACGCAGCTCTGAGAATATTGAATCTTAGTGTGCTCAATGTCATCCATTTTGCTCTGAGAAGGGCTCATAAAAGCAGCGGTTGATGTGACTTTAAAGTTCCCCAGGGACATGAGCGAGACTGTTTAAAGACTCTTTAAAGCCACTGTCTGAAATACTTCATAAAGACGCAGGAATTCATAACGATGAGTTTACCTACACGCTTTGTATGAAGATATTGGATGAAAAGGATGAAAAGACTCTCAAAATTGAGAAAAATGACCCATGAGGGGCAGGTTGTACTTATTTATAAGAAATCTGATCATTTTCAAACACCTAAAGACTTTCTTCTACTCACGTTTTCATCTTTGCTGCACTGGATTCAAATAAACACTCAATCGTCAATGTTTGAACCATCCCTCCCACTGTGTCCCTGTCAGCCAATCAAACATCATGTCTCCTCCTGACTGGTTTTAAACCTAATCATTTCCTCTTATAGATGGGTTCCAATATTTAATCAGTCAGATCATACTTTATATGCAGAAATTGATGAAGAACAGAGTGTGTACTCTGCACCATTTCATCTCCAAGCTTTCCTGCATCTACGAGTGTTATGTCCCAGTTTTGATGCTACATCAGGGAATATGGCTTAAAGCCACACAGACAGGGATGGAGAGGTGTATGTGTAATGCAGCATGAGACTGTCTGTCGTATCACATGTGCAGGACGTAGCCTGCAGGAGAGAGGTGGAGGAGGGAGAGGAAAGGAGAGTGTTGCTCTGAGGAACCACAGTCCCTGTCGCCTCACTTCTCCCGGAGGGACGACTGTGTGCTCTCCCAATCTGCCTGAGGTGTGTGTTGAGTGGGGGGTGAGTGTGTGTAGGGGGTACAGCCTTGTAAAGGCTGAAGGGCCCTGCAGGGACCTCGACTTCTGTTGTCCCCAGACCCAGAGCCATGTGCTGTGCTTGGCAGCCCCGGCCTTCTGTGCCCGGCCTCGGGTCGCTCTGGAGGGAGGGGGAAGTTGGCGAGAGGTGGGGAGGGGGACGCCATGGTTTTTGGCAAGGGTGACTTATGTTAATCCACGAGTGTACTTCTTTTTTTTTTTTTTTTCGAACTTATGATATGTGAATTACAGGGTGAAAAGTAATTTTGTCCTCAAACTCCCAAAATTGTTAGACTGAATATACAGGGCGTGTTTAAACTATATTAGTGTGCAAAGTTAATGTTTAAGATGAGGGTGAAATAACAAAAATGGAAAAAAGGAATATATATATGTGTTGAATTTTATGGTTTGGGAAGTGGCTTACTAGACCATGACTATCTATGACGTTGATGCATTGCTACATGTTTCATTTCCTAATTTTGGCATCAAACTGGTCCCCGATTTTGTCTCCTAATTTGTGCAAACAAAAGCTCACAATACATATTAACTAACTGACTATTAAGTATTTCTTTGAAGTTTGAAGTAATTATGATAACTTACAGTGCATTATTTGCATAAGGAAGAGGATTTTTTAATTAGGTATGAAAAGACTACCTGGTTCACACAGAGATGCTGTGTCCCACGGCTCTCCAGCTTCAACACCAATGCCACAGTGGTGGCACATCATTATAAAGCACAGGGGAGATCCTTCAGGTTGTCTCATTATTATCAATAAGAAATTCGCTCAGAACGGCTTCTTAACGTTGACATGATGACACAAACTTTTTTTAATTAAGAGTGGGTGAAGAAGTGTGAAGGGGAAGAGCAAGTGATGAGTTCACCTGACAAAAGTACTTCAAACAAGTTAACGTAACCTCCATTTCAACCTCTCACAAAGATAATACTTTATAATATTTAATGATTCAAGGTTTCATAAATGAGCCATAGCTTTTAAAAAAAAACAAATACAAGTAAAACTGCAAGTCATGTTTACAGAAAAGACCATGATTCTTATCCTCCTTGTCTTGCAACGAGTCACTTTTTGACAAAAGGACTATTATAAAAAGAGTCTGATCCACCAGTTCTGTGGTCAAGGTTTGATGCAGATTAAACAACTAAGAGTATTGGTTAAGGTTAGCTTAAGATCGCAGATGTAGATTAGAGGTGGGATGCAAATTAAGACACATTATCTCCAAAAAAAGACATTCCCATAATGCAATCAACATCGTCATTTCATCAAATCCTCCCAGGCCAAGTTTACAAAAAATGACTTGTCTGAAATGGACAGCTACAGCCTGGATCTCTCTCTGCTATGTTTCTACGGCCACCTACTGCTTTTAACTGTGTTTTTAAGTTGCAGAAATCAAAGTTAAACTTGTCACTCACTGTCAAGGTCAAATGACGACACTGGATGCAAGAAGAAGATCACATTTTGCAGCAGGTGACCTCAGCGCTCGGGGTCAACATACCACAAAATGAGGAACTGACTCAATCGAATACATTTCCACATAAAAAGCTGGAGTGACGCTGCAGTAAGGCGAGAGAGATTCTAAATATGGAGGATGCCTTTTAAAACTCTCAATCATCTCATCAGTGAAGGATTTAACGGGCTGACTCTCCTTTAAAATGAAGCATTTATGTATTTTAAATGCAAGCTACCAATCGTTTTTGTAAGAGGTGTCTCAGCAGACGAGGGAAGTCAAGTCTTCAGATGGAGCAGTGAGGTAATGTCCTCTTCCTTGGACAGCCTTTCACTCCTCAATCCAAGATAATACCAGCTCAGAGCCAACAATACATTTTACTAGCAGCATGGTAGCATGTATGTGCTGCTGCCAGAAACAAAGAGAGAGTAGCAAACGAGATTGCAGAGAGACAGAGAGAGTGAGGGGGCGGCCGTCAATGCAGAGAGGGGAGACAATCCCATTGGCTCTGCTTTCATCAGATAGGTGGCACCGTGAGCTAATCCCCGGGCTTAGCTGCGTGTCGCCCAGCACGGCACCCAGCCGGGTGTCGCCGGGGCCACCCTGGCAGATCTGGCGGGCCATGTGGCTATCCCAGCATCCCTAGGGAGGTTCACAATCCCGCCATGTTGCATTTACCTTCTGTGCAGGAGGCCCTGCTGGCCCCTCACTGGCTATCATCAGTGTAAGCGGAAACTTTTGTACACTCACACACAGTTTGAAAACTGTTTGCAAAAACCACACAAAGTGGCTTGATGTTAAAATAAAAAAAAAAACGGCACATCACATGCAACACACTTTTAGGATCTTGGCATTCTCTGCAGAAAAAAAAAACCCTGCATGTGATTCTTATCTGGAAGTACAGACAGACAGGCGGCGAAACGCTCTGGCTTGTGGAGCTCCACAGTTCAGGCTTTTTGTGGTGTTAGAGCCGAGCGAAAGCTGCAGTTTCTGCATGTTGGCAGCTCCAAATAACAATCTATCCACTGCTGCGCCATGTCTGCTGGTTCAGTTGTGACTCTGACTTAAAATATCCATACATCTGTGTAAATCTGCTTGTTCACTCACAGTGAGAACGTTAGCTCATGTACTACTTTATACTCACTAACAATGTTAGAACCGCACAGCATAAATGCTGCACCAAAAGTGCATTTAACGACCCATTAATTGAGTTCCTGTGATACACTGGATTCTGTATCTGTTTGCTTATTTTTTTTGTTTTATGCTTCAAACCTACAATTCTAATTATTTTACATTTTAAGCACTATTCACATTTAATTTCTTATTAGTTTATTTCATATATAAGTCTATCTATTTTGTGATTTATTTTAGTAATTAATTACTGATTTGACTACTTAAATATTAACTCTTTTGCATATTGTTTTGCGATTATGAGTAAAACGTTATAGATTCATTTCATATTCAATTACAATATGCAATTAAAGAATCAGTATCACATTACATTACTTGTTTTTATGTATTTATTATATGAATTATCATGTCTTTATTATATTTTTGTCTGTTCACAGAGACTACTGGTTAACCCTCCTCCTGTTGGCTGATTATAATACCGCTAAAAGAAAGTCTCAATCTACTGTTGCGCCTCATCGTCAGCTGTTTCACCCAAAATGTAAATGTAAACATTACACCTACACAATACCCATAATATTCCAGTGTGGTAATCCTCAATCAACAGGCCCCACTGGGGGAAAACAGGCCTCTCCTCTGTGTGTGTGTGCTGGCAGAGGGCCAGTTCCTTCCTCTGTACCAAACACTGAGCCGAGTCGGTTGCTTAGTGGAAACAGACAAGCCAAATCGGCGTAGAGTGACCTATTTTGTTGCCGTGTGCCGCTGGGAGTGTGTTTTCCCCTAAACTAACCCCTGCCTGCTCGCTGCAGCTCCTGCTCGCTTTTCTCTCTCCCCCCTGAACGGGGAAAAGAAAGAAAGAAAGAAAAATTGCCCTTCAGTGGATGCACGGCCTCGACGCCACACCTACTGATGTGGTCCGAGCTCTTCCCCTCTCTTCCCTTTTCGCTCTCCACCCCTCCACCTAATTATGAAAACCCTGACTCATTTACATGGCGATGTTTGATCTAAATTGCACTCCAAACCACACCAAATTAGGATCATCTGTGAATGTAAAACACTTTTTTTCCCCCTCTTTCTGCCCCCCCCCATCCTCCTAGTCTGTGTTCTTGCAGTGAGCTCTGCAGGGCACATGTTCAAATGATGAAGGGGGAATTTACAGTTTTTTAACGTTCTCTGGAGACATAGGGCCTGTCCCACCCCACCGTCGGAGCGGGACTGGAGTCACCCACAATTATCCCAGGATCTGATCTGCACCCCCACCAATCCCACACCCAAATTAGACTGAGCCTCCTCTGACTGACTGAACGTACAGGCAGCAGCATTAATTAGAATATGCCAGTGGCTGGGCCGGGCTAATTGCAGGTGCTTATTATTCAGTGATGTTCTCATAATGTACATCATCTTTCTGTGCTCTTCTGTCTCATTCCAGCCTCAGCTATTTGTTTTATGCTATTATCATTTCAAACTGTTTTCTCAAATATCTTCAAGTTGAAACAATGATGTGCTCATGTCAAACTGCAAGGCTTTCTGGGTATTTAAAGCTGATATTTTTTTTTGTTTAACAATCACTATTGCCATCAATCATGGTTAATGCACATTAGCACTAACGCTATCAGAGTTAGCTGTGAAGTTGCTGCATCGGTCTTGTTGCAGTAAATCTAAGACATTCAGTTTGTTGATGCAGTTGAATCTGCATCATTTCCAATCATTGGATTAATGCATTTCTGAATTACTAAATGAATATTTCCACCTCAGGAAATTGGAAAGCATTAAAATATGGTTTCTAAGAAACACTCTCAAATATAAAACAGTAACTTTCAGCGCAAATAAAATTGAGAAAACAGGAGAACTACTACGGATTTCCACTCATCAAAGTGGAAAGTATATAAGGTCGAGGCTCTGACCTGTCAGACTGTGGAGGCGATGACACGTCTTTACCACAAGAACAAAAGAGGACAGGACTTAGAGCGTACCTGTCTGGAGCCTTGAGGTGAAAGGTTGCAGACGGCACCTTTAAAGTTGAGGCAGTTGCCTCTTGCTGCCATTTGGAGACACCAGAGTGCTGAGTCGCCTGATGCAGCTTTTGACAAAACCGGCTGATTATTGAACTAAGATCAAACATCTCCCCACAAATCTTTGAACAGGCAGCCAAACTACGGAGAGGACTGCTATTCTGAGAAGTTTGTTTTCATGCCTTCTGTTGTGGTTTGACTGGGCGGGCGAGCCGTGCCTCGTTCCCCCAAATCCACAGAGCCTGGATCCAATAAGCCACAGTATCTGACTGCGGTGGTGTGGTTGGCAGAGGCAGGACACTTCAATCTACCTAGCGTACCCCCATCACTCTTCAGGCTGCAGCCTAGGTGCTTTTTCTCTTTCAACCCTCTTCCCCTGAAGACTTAATTCACAACAAATGTTTTCGCCTTTGTTCCTCCTCTTGATCCCAAAAAGCTAAGACATTCCTTAAAGACAGTGAACCTAAAAACTCAAAGCCGACAGGTAAACAGCAGCTTTGCCTGAAATATCCACTTAAATGAAGGATGATGCTTTTGTTGACACAAGTCGTCTTGATTTCAACCCTCATATTGATTTCTGTAATTTGCAGACGTGGAAGTGTATGAGTGGTTTGCCGCTGCTAAAGTTCGAACAGGTTTTGACAGGGTTGTTGAGGTTAAAAATTAATGTAATACTGCTGGATTCTGGCTAAGCCCGGGGCCTGTTTGGTCCAAACCAGAGCCATAATTCGATCAAACACATCAGTTCTGCTCTTCTGTCTTTTGTCATCTCTCCTCTGCAGCTCTTGCAGTATATTTGCACATACACCACTGAAAAAAGAAAGGAGGAAAAAAGGAGGTATACAAACAGAGTGTGGTTGAGGCAACGAAAACCCTGAGGGGTTTATAAAAACATCTTACCCCAAAGAAGAAAAAAAAGAGGATTAGATTGCTGCTGTCATGGAAAATGCCTGTAACTGCAATTTGGGTGTTTTTCTTTTGCGTACCTGAATTCAAACTTTCCATGGTCATTTAGAGAGCTGTAATATGTGGAGAACTCTCTGACCCTTGGGGAAACTCAGTAACTTCAAAAATGCATGGAGGAATGAAAACAGAAAAGCAACTTGATAAAAAATGTGTCTTTCTCTAATCATAATTGTATTTTTGCAGCCGTTAGTTATAGAAAAAAGTGTCCACAGGTGTTGTTCAGGTGTGTTGGAAGTGAGGGAGACTGTGGTCGACATCCTCCATGTGCCACAGGTTTTTTTTTCACAATTTAATGTATATTTTCTAATGTTACTAAAATAAGTAAAAATAATTAAGTAGGTTTAACAGTTTAACGGATCTCTGCATGAGAAAATATGAGCCACATCACAGCCGTCCTATATTATAGTGTCCAACAACCAACAACATAGCTTTCTCTTCCTGACTACTAAAGTCCCTATCATTTCTGTATTGTGTCTTGTGCAGAGGGTGAGCACAGCACCGACTACTCACATCTTCCTGATGCAATGTCCTGTCCACGACGACTCTCATTTTAATGAAGGGGGGCATTCCCTTCTATTTTTTTTTAAACACTACACCTCCTCAGAAGTGTTTGACCTCTTTCCATCTCAATTAGAGACACAGGCCAAATGTCAAAATGCCAATATGCTAATAATGCTAATAACTCCAACGAGACGCATTTTAAGTCCCCCTTCGTCGCCTTTTGATCTCCTGAGCTGCGTTCGACGGCAGTGGAGCTGGGACCGTTTGTCATAGCCAGGGGCGCTGGGAACCAGCGAGACGGGGACGCGCCATGAAAATCTGACTGTCACCGTGCCCTCCTCAATTTATTAAGCGGCCCTCAGAGCGCAGAGCCGGGATTTTGACCCTGATAATGCAAAGCCTGGGGGGGAAATGGCATCGAGAAGCAAGCTCCACATCCTGTTGTGCCGCGGTCAAAATGAGATGCTAATTAATTACCATTGGCATCTTTAGCAATGCATGTCAGCTCCTATTTGGTATATCAATCTGTTACGGGATCAAACCGAGGCATGCGAGGCCGACGCTGGTTCCTGCAGCCGCTGCGGTCGGCTGGATGCGCAAGCTTCACCCTGAGGTCACAGCAAACGCTGACTGTGACCCTGCGCTTAATGCGAGAGAGTTTAAATGGCCCACAGCACAAAATAACCATAATGAATTTGATCATATTATGGATCAATAACAATGAATCAACCAGCTGCTGTCACGTCACTTTGACTCTCTGGTCAGCGCGGAGGAAAACAGGATCTCAGTACCAAAAAACTTCTGTTAATCTCATTTATAAGAGGTGTGCTCTTATAATGAACGCATGGTTACAGCTATGAAATTGACTGCCAGAATGAATTTATTTCATATTTATTGTCTACCTTGAAATAGAAAAAACACAATTTCTTTGTAAAAAGCCTGCATGAAAGTAATGTAAGCATAGTCTGTGGCAAACATATACAAGATAACTGGTACAATCCTTTAGTGAATTTCATGAAAAAATATGCAATGACTGATTCATTTAGTGTCCAGTATAAATGTGTGTAATACATGTGTCTATTCTAACACTGAGATGCAAAGAAATGTCATATCACTGGGGACAGAAAGCACTATATAAACAAATTAGTCTAATGCCCAGAGGATGAGGATGTGACTGCCACTGTATACAAAACCAGGGAGAAAATGGTGGAAATAAAGAAAATTAATCAGACAGGTTGACCAGGTTCCTGCTTCACCAGGAGGCCAACAGCAGCAGCAGTCATTAACCGGAGGTAATAAGCACAAGGTCAGGAGATTTCTGAATTATCTCCCCTTCTCCCCACTGTTCTGTCAGACTCCTATGAAGTTGTGTTCGAGAGCGGGCTCACGTTAATCAGCGCTTTAATTGCCACTTGCCTCAGAGTGTGTGGGGAATAAGGCCAATTTCTCTGAGTCTCTCCTTCAGGAGGATGCAGACAGGTTTTTGGAAAGAGAGAGGTCTGCCAGCGTGGATTACTGTCACAGGCAGGAGTCCGTTTCTACACTGAACATATCACAAAGGTCTCATTTTTTTTAACGCCTTCCTGTTGTACTTTTGCACAGAACGCAAATCCTACATGGCAAAAAAAAAGAACAAGGTTGATTTTTTGCAACTTGAATCAATCAGGTTTGAGTCAATATTTATTTACACGAACCAAACCGACAAACTTTATTCTTTCAACTTTAACAAAAGGCAGCACAGAACATATCCACTCCTTCCCTTTGTAACTTTCACTGTAAAAGCAGGCAAACATATTTGTGTGCTTTATTCATCACACTCTTCACCTTAAGAGTTGTAATCCCTGCAGCTGGCATACAATAAGTAGTAGTTGTAGCAGCAGTAGCATGAAACTAGTATTAATCGTCCCAGAGTGTGTCATCTTGGTAGTAGAAGTAAAAGTAGCTGTATTATTCTATACATAAACAGAGGTAAATATTACATAAATGGTTCATTTTCCTCATCCTATTTATCTGAATTAGATGTTTAGGTCTCATCTGTGTACAACAATCCTACTCGTTTAGCATCTCGTCCTAATATTATTGCATTATCCAGTGAGTGCGAACTGTGCATCCCTTTAATAACTCCATGTCAACGTGATTAATGGACATTGCTTAATAAATTTCCTGTAATTAAGTGTCCACCTGCAGCTTGCCTGGAATCAATTACCTTTTTGTTTATGCAATTTCCTCGAGGTATTTACTTATGTGCTTCCATTATGGAGTTGTACGATAATATCTGCTTATTCTGCTAATTCCTGTTAGTGCGTGTGACGTAGCGGGCTAAAGGCCTGAAGCAAAGAGGAGCGTAGAGCAGATGGATGGCAGTGAACACAGTGCTCCTACAGTGACGGATGTTTGCTGTTAATAAAATGATGATGACAGGATGATAACCATGTTATTTTTGCAGTGTATCTGTCTCGAGATTTTCCACAATGCTCACAGACATTAGCTTAAAAATTTGAGAAACAGAAAAAAAAAATGAGAGTGCATATTCAAACATGATGTAACACTGCCTGAACCTTTTTTCCTCCACTTTTCCAGAACTTGAACACAGCAGATTGCAGGATCTCCGTGCACTTGCTCAGTCGTAGAAAGGTACTGCATTTAACCTGACAAGTGACAGAGCACTACCTTGCCCTCTATGAGAATATGATGAACTCCAGTGCGCCTACCTAAGATGTGAATTTCTGCTCAACACAACTGTTTGGCTGCATCAGACGGCCGTACGGTCATGAAATCAGATGACTCATTAGTGCAACAAGGGTGACCTTTTCATAAGGGCGCTGACATGTGAGGAAGGTCACTGTGGTTAAATGGCACACCCCTAAGTGACTGTCAATCAAGCGGCTGCCACCATGTCGCCTCCCTGTCATCGTGCAGCAAATATTATGCAAGGACACCGGGGTGAGCTAACCTTCCACTGCATGTGTGCTACACTGCTTGAACAGCTTCCAGATTTGTCAAGAAGAAAAGCTCTTTGAAATGTATGAATTTTAAGCATTACTAGTGAATTTACAAACTGCTTCTTGATGAGAAGACTAATCTTCAAGCCACCTGTAAAGACAGCAGTTAGGGGCAAAATGAATCAGACAGCCAACAGCTCAATTTTCTGCCACTTTTTGAGGTATCCAGGTCTGGCATTAATTCAGCTCCCGCTTCAGGGCTCATCAAAAGTAAGTGAAGGTGTGAGATTAGAAATTGTTTTTGTGTTTTTTTTCCTCGTCTCTCCTGCTGTAGTTTAGCATTACAGACTTCATGCCCTGACAAGAAGTGACTGCAGGCACTCGAGGTGAGTCTGTGTGGGAAATCAGTTTAGAAATTACTGTTGGTGGGAATAAGTGTGGCGCACACGAATGAGAAAAAGATGTCAGTGTGCATTTCAGCAGCCAATCACTTGAGTGGGGCTCTCCAGGAACACAAGTGAGAAGTGGGCAAATAATTGGACTCCCTGTGTGCTGTTAAAATATGTGTATCAGTAAGAGGAGCCGGGGAAGGTGGACTTCACCGGCAGAATACAGAAGATTTGATAAATATGATCTTCATCCATCCTGTTTGTTTGTACGACTTATTCTGATTCACACTGTGGCCTTTTTGCTCTTGATGAACATTAACAGGATCAAAAAATATAGATTAAGCCCACAAATTTGGCTAAAATAAGTCAATAGCAACTGTTCTAACAGATGGTCAAAAAGTGGAAAGCTGGAGAATATATAGTCTGTGGGTTTGACTCATGAGGCCAGCAACCAAAAAAATGCAAAAATGTGCCATGTGCCATACCACCTCACCACTGAATGGACAAAATGTGTTTCTGTCCATCTGCAGGAAGTTTTGAACTTCCTTTGAGGTGGTTAACATCTTGCCTGTGCAGAATGCAGCAACAAACGTTTAAGCCAGGATTATACTTCAAAAATACACATTTTTTTGTCTCTGTGGATCTGAGCAGAGAAGAGCTGCAGAGCTGCAGAGGTAAGTCGACGCATAGTTGTGCATCCCAGAGAAACAAACTGAGAGGAGCAAATCAAACTTAAAGTTCTGGATAATAAAGTAATGATAGTTAGTTTACATCAATGCTATAAAAGAATAGATATTTCAAAATTAGCTAGAAAAGATGTCGCTTCTAATTTTGCACATTTGGGACAAAAGCCCTGAGAAGGTTTTCCAGCCTACATATGTCACTTTGTCTCCACAGCATGTTCAGTAATTATGCTTTCGCATATCACTGTGAAGTTGAAGCAAACCAGGCACCCTTCGAGTGTGATAGGCAGCGTTTAATTGGTTCAAAAATCAGTGCCAGAAATAGAGTCAGTCAGCAACGAGCATTACATAACTGTAATTTGGTTTGTTCTGGGTCAGCAGGCCTCGGCTCTCCGACGGTGCTGCGTTAAAAAATGTGACAATTCTTATTAAACACAGTGTGAACGATGCAGATCAGCAGGCAGGATCCAGCCTGGAGGTTCGAGGCGGGACTTTTTAATTATTTATAATTTCATGCCCTCAAAACAAAGGAAAACTTAAGTCATGTTTTGTTTGATCCTTGACGGCTTGGAAATACCATCAACCCTCTGTGAATAGACCCCTGCTAACATACGATACACTGGCAGCATTTATTAGTCTTTATGCATTCATCATATTTCTGCTTTTTTGGAATTTGTAGTTATGTTGTTTATCAGATTATATCAGTTTTTAGTGACATTAACTGTTTAATAAGTCACCAAGTACTGTATATATAGAGCAGGTCCACCCTACGACAGAACTCCCACATGTTATTTCAATAAGAGCGTCCTCCTCACTTCTAATTAGTGAATGTGAATCAGCCTCTCGTTAAGCCGAATGGCAGACAGACACACTGCCGTGATGATGTCATGTGCAGACAGATCCTGGAGCTGCTCCTCAGACAGTGAATAATGGAACAACTTCTGGATGTGGGGACATTTTCTGATTCACAGCTGGAAGCCCGACATCCAAATGAAACTCATTTGGATGGAACATCTCGAACAGAAAGTCCCATGAGCCCACTGAGCCAGTCGCTAATTCAGTGTCAATGCAGCGACTCATCAATCTAGGACTTTAGAGCTCTGCTTTCTAGCTAAAGGAGACAGTTTTCTGTTTGCAGATACTGGCTTTAGTATCGGTGAACATGATGGAAAGAGCTCAGTGGAAAATCAGTTTTAGAGTGAATTTTCCTTTTTAGAAAGGAGAGCTCCCATGATACTTTTCCAAATTTCCCACAGTCCTTACACCTGTTCAAACATTGAGATCTAGCACTGCACGTTTGCAGTTTACGATAAAAGCTTAAAAAATGCGTGGAGGAATTAGGGTTGTTGTCAGGGGTCTGGGAAAAGTGTCTGTTTATTAGCGACGCCTTGATCTTGATGGAGGCTTAAATCTAACGCAGTTGCAGTGCTCCTGTTGTAAAGCTCGTCCCCTTGTACACACAAAAAGAACGCCTCAGAAAAATGAGTCATTATCAAGGCAAAACAACAAGCTTACCGCCTGCAGTATTTCCTTGATTCTGTACACATGACACAAAGGTGCCGGCTACCAAGCACAGACTGATTCAATTAAAAAAAACGACTGTTTATCATTTACTTATCCATCAAAAAACAATTGGACGTTATGATTGCAATTTGCTTGATTAATGAGTTGATTAAGACTGTTAAATGTTTACAAAGAGGTTGAAACGCGCTCTGCAAATATTTTCAGAAAACAGGACGTCGCATCCCATCACTGCCGTCTGTAAACTTTAATTAAGCACAATACCATTCAGACGCCCCTCCCGTCCGCCCTCCTGGGATTCATTATTCCCACTTAAATCTGCATTTTTAATTATTTAATTTGAGATAACGTTTGCAAGTTCCATCAGCAATTAGTTATTTGTTAAAACTCACAAAGAGCTGCTCAGTGCTCTCCATGAAAGGTGTGGCATCAGAGGTAGGCCTGAAAATGAAGGCAATTTGCACAATAGGAAGAAAAAAATTCATATTAACGACTGCCTCGGTTCAGACATCAGTGTCTCGTGATTGTAAAGGCGTTTTCATCCAGCGTGCATCAAACTGGGAGGGGGAACACCGGCGAGTATTATCATTACAAACAAGCTCCCATCAAAGAAATAATTAATGGCATTGTGCCCAATATAAAACATCCCATCATGCCTCAGAAGGCAGTGGGTGGGGTGCTGAGTTTTAATCACGATCATAAAAAATTATCTTCTTGGGTTTAGATGACAGAGCTGTGCTAATGTACAGGGTCAGACGAAGATCTCGTTCCTTCTGATGTGATTTAAAGAATAATCATTCAACAGGGGAGAGAGGTGGAGAGGCAACAGAGACACAGGTTATGTCTTCTGGCTCTCCGAAATCAACGATATAGCATCTTATGGCTCAACAAAGC